>UXGC01001287.1:0-27698 GCA_900480045.1 Eurytoma adleriae
ATGGAAATATAAAATTGTGGGATGGTGTTTCAAATAGATGCATAAACACCTTTGTCAAAGCTCACGATGGGTATCAAGTATGTTCTGTTGCATTTACAAGAAATGGAAAGGTATGTAAACATTTTTTAAATTTTATCTATATCAGAATCAACAGTAAGTTAATATTATTTTTTCTTTTTTTCTAGTACCTTTTATCATCAGGAAAGGATTCATTGATTAAACTTTGGGAATTGTCAACTAGTAGGTGTTTAATTGCCTACACTGGTGCTGGAACAACAGGTATGTTTTATGTAATATTTTTGCATTTAATAAGTACTAAACATTAGTTATTTTTTATAGTTTCATAATAAATTATATATTGTATTTTAAAAAATATAAACAAAAACTAATGAAAGATTATTGTCTTTAGGTAAACAAGAGCACAAAGCTCAGGCTATATTTAATCACACTGAAGACTACGTAATGTTTCCTGATGAAGCAACAACGTCACTGTGTGCATGGAATTCTCGAAATGCATCAAGAAAACAACTACTGTCATTAGGACACAATGGTCCAGTAAGAATGATTGTTCACTCTCCAGTGGCACCAGCATTTTTAACTTGCAGTGATGACTTTAGAGCAAGATTTTGGTTCAGACGAATGCCTATTCACTAACAGTAAATTAGTTATAGATATCTTTTAGTTATTATGCAAATTCACCAAATCATGACTGATATTCAGTGTATGCGTATTATAATTTGTTTTATAATTAATAGTTTTAATCATTTAAATATCGGGCTATAATAATGTAAAGTATTTAAGTATTAAAATTTTACACATCTCAATATAAAAATTTGATTAAATTATTTATATTGGTTAGTATAATTAAAATAAGCACATTGAATTTTATTAATTAATTATTTTTTTGGAGCTGGAAGGAAAATCATTACGAAAATAACATAAATGAGTTCTCGTTAAATTAATTAAACATGTTTTAGTATTTAGAATAATAAAAATCATAGTCCCTTTCACTGTCTAAACAAAAAAAAGCATGTACTGCTGCGAAATGTCTGTTACATTTATTAAAAAGTATCCAAAGAAATTTTGGAGCAAAATACCTTCTGCCAAATCCGATTCATTCACCAAGAATCATCTAAATTCCACGCCAATTCATAACAACAATTTCATTAATCGCCTGGAGGATGTAAACAGCCACGCTACTGTCATACTTTCGTTCGACCTCTATAAATCCGCCGAAAAGGGTACCCTCGCCAGCTGCTCAGCGTAAATACCTCACGTACGCGCGTGGGTCCTCGTCCAGCGCTTTCCCGCGCTGCCGGCGTGGCGTCGCTGCACGCGCGGCTCCCCCTCCCCTCGCTTCCCCCACCCACCGCAAGACGTTCCGTATCGAAGCGGCGGCGCGCGCGGAGAGGGGAGGGAAGGCTCTATACCGTGGCCCGTTGGCGGCGTTGCGCGGCTCTCCTTCGGCCAGTCACGTGACCCACGCTAACCGCCATCTTTGCGCCTCGCCGAATAAACACAGAGTGTGGTGCGCTCGGACACGAACGAGAGACACCGGGGGCCCCCTTGGCAAGCGCGCGCTCCCGACAGAGTCCAGTGCAGTGTGCGCCTCTTAGTACCTCCCCGAGTTCTCCCCGGCGTGGGCCACCGTACTATAGCGTCACTTGCGGAGCCGCGCACTCACAACGTGGATCCCCGTGTCTAGCTCCCCATCGCACAGCCGGCCTCGAGGCTAGAGAGAGAGAGAACACCATCGCAGCCAGCGAGTAGTCACGTACGTGCGCAGCGCGTAGGTATAGGAGAAACGCGCGCGCGCCAGCGCGCACTCTTCTAGCTCCGTCTCGCTCCGACTCGAGCGCGCGCATACACGCACACAGTGAGAGCGGCAGCGCGCGGGCAAAAAACAGTGTGTGATTCTAGTGCTTCGCCGACGCGAGAGAAGCTCGTCCGCGCGGAGGAAGAGGACGAGGGAGAGGACGACGACGACGAGGGACACGGGCCCGCGCACACAGAACGAGCGATTGTGCACAGTCCGAGGGACAGACAGCCCGGCAGCATGTCCGACACCAAGGCGGAGACCAAGACCGAGAACAGCGTCGACGATGCAGTCAAGGTGAGTGCATAGCGCCGGGCAAGCCGGCCGGACGGACTCCCTCCCTGCCCTCCTCCCCCCCGACCCCGCGCGAGTGTACGAAGAAAGAGGCGCATCGCTCGACTCCGGGTGCGCGATGTACGTCCGCGGAGGCGGAGGCCGGGTGCAACGTCGCAAGCCGAGTTCTCATGCCTCGGCGGCGTGTGTCGGCGAGCCCGCGCGCGCCCGCCTTGTGTCTCCGTCTCTCTCGCTCCGTCTCTCTTCCTCTCCCGTGTCTCCCCTTCGCTGCCTCGCGCGGACGTTTCGTGTCGCCTCGCGGACGGAGGTGCTGGTCTCGACCGCGGCGGGCGAGCGGCACTCGGCCACCGGATCGGTCGATCTTTTGGGGGTTAGGCGAGCGACTCTCGCCGCCGCCGTCGTGTTCGTCCTTCGGCGGGCTCCGTGTGCGTGTCGCGCGCTCGGCAAAGATGGCGGCTGTTGTTTTTTTTTTTTACACCTCTTTTTTCGGAGCGACGTGCGTAGAGCACAGCTGCGGCGTCACGCGGGAAATCTACGTGCCACCCGCACTGGCGCAGGAGGCACCGGGATTTTATACCGGGAGCGGGAAATGCTCCGGAGCGTCGCACGAGGCCCGCGAGCGCCTCGCTCGTAGGGCCGCGACGGTGTAGGACGCTGCGAGCGCCGCCACCGCAGCCGGTCCTCGCGACCGGCGTTTCTCGGACTCCCTCCGGCTGCTCCAGCGGACCCGGTCGATTTACGCGATGCAAATGTAATGTACGCAAGCATCTCGACGTGTCGCTGCTGCGACGCTCGGTCCACGGTCGATCGATACCGATCGGAGCACTCGACGCTGTTGCTCCGAAAAAAGAATGCATCGTTCGGTGCTTTTCCGTTCGATCCGCGTTTCTTTTTTCCTCTTCTTTCGGCCGATACGCGCCGCAAAGTGTTCAGAGCGGCGATAACGGAGCGTCTCCGACGGAGCGCTCCGCCCGGTTTGTTTTCGCTCGGCGCACCGACGCGATCATCCCGCAACGACGTCGCTTTGCACGCGTGTCCTCGCGTCGCGCTATCCGGCTGCGTCCGCTTGGCGTCGCTCTCGAAGTGGCGGCCCGGCCGGCCAACTTGCGTAAGCGCGAGGCGTACACCGTATACGCTCGCCTCCGCTCGCTCGCGAAGTACAGAGGCGAAAAAAAAAATAAAAACGGCGGGAAAGTCGAAATACGCGAACGCACGCATCTAATGTGCGGCGTCACGCTTCGGAGCGGGGTACAGTTTGGGCGCGCGGAGGAGGCGCTTATCTCCGCGGGGAGCGCGATGATGCGCGATCGCGATTATCGCGAGCGCGCGACGCGCGCGCGAGGGGGGAGAGCCGCTCGTCATCCCGAGGAGTCGGACGTTGATTCCGCGGGATGTGCCTTCCGTACAAGGCGATCGAGTGCCGCCGAGCGCGCGCTCGCTCTCTCGCCTCGCTCCTTCTTCCGTCCTTCTCCGGCTGGAATTCTCTCTCTTTCTCGCGCGCGCGAGCTGCTCATTGCACATTTCGGCGAGCTTCTGTGCGCCGAGGCTGTATAGACGTACACGAATCTCGGCGCGGCTCTTCCAGAGCCACTTACGTCCGCGTGTGTGCACGCTATAGGTATAGAGCGGCTGTCGCTCTCCGTCTTTTTCGCTTGATATAGAGTCTTGCGTAGTCTCCGATAAAAGATTTCTTTTTTTTTCGCGTCCAACTATACGTTTTAATGTGTCTTTCATTTGCATTTCGTTTTTAGATGGGATGTATTAATTTTGGAGCAGCGTAAAGAGTAGAAGCGTTGCTCCGAAATTTAAAAAATAAATGTTTCCGACGTAAGATTCATTGCCGCGTGCTTCGTAATTCAGTACTCATTATCCTCTTGCCTAATCTGCAAGATTGTATTAAGTATCTAATCTTTAATTTTTTTTTTTAAATTACTCTTCTGCATAATAGTAATACTACTGTAGTATACGACTACTCGAGTTGTAAACCAGGATGGCTTTTATTTCTGAAAAAATCAAAACAGAGCATTATTCGTGCTCCGCTTTATTTCTTACTTATTCCGTGGTACTCGATTTTAAGTTAACCTTGAGGATGGCATTTCGGAATTGAAGATATCGACTTTTACTTATCTTTTCACATTGTTATATATACAACACACGCGTAAACGTACACGTTTAATTTAGCCGGTGCACAAACTCTTTATGCAATTGATTTCTAACATTATCGATAAAGCTATTTTAGTCGGCCTATTTTTGCTAAAGTCTCTTCTTATTATTAAAAAGATAGCTCCCGCTTAAAAAAAAATTTTAAATTGATCCGCGAAGCTTAAAAAAAACGAGTATTTTAAAATGATTTTTTTTCCTTTTCGTCATTCAACAAGAGGCAAAACAAACTAAGATAAAGCCAACTTTGATAATCACGTTACATATTCGCTATTTTTTTTCTCTACATTCCGATTTCCACGGAATATCGATTTTACCTAGCGCTCGCTTTGTCGAAAACGCTCCAGCGAATCCCTATCCGCCGGCTGAAATTACATTGTACAAAGTACAGTGTACTATGTACATGCAACCTCGTACATTGTATAAAGTAACGAAAGAAAAAAAAAAAAACGCGCATCAAGTGTCGCGTTACCCGGCGTCTTCGAGGGGGGGGATTGCGCGTTAAACGGCGCGTAATTTGCCTCCTTGTAAAAGACGCATCCCCCTCGCTCGCGCCGTAAGAAGAGCCACGGGCGTGAAGGAGCGAAGCGCATCGCGTGCGCGGCGCACGGTGCGCGCGGCGTTTCCCGCCAGTTTTTCCTTCCCCTCCGGCGCGCACAAGCCAAGTCCATTTCGAACGACGCGCGTCGGGCCGCCTTTTTCTCCAGCTCGTGTGTAGCGTGCGTATACACCGCGATGACGCGCAACAGCGCCGGGCCCGCGGTTAGCCGAAGATTGTTAGGCGCTCGTACGACGGTACGCACATTCTTCGATTTTACTATTTCGCAAAGCAAGTACGCGATCTTTTGAAAGAATGTCGACTGTTTATTTTGGAAAATTTTTGGAAAATTTTAATCAAAATGCGCGTTTGTACGCTTAAAATTTAGTTTCGTTCAAATTTTTAAATAAATAATTATAAACTGCGTGCTTTTTTTTTAATTAGTAGATTGATTTAAATTTTATCGAAGAGTTAAGAGAAAGTTCACCAAACTAATGTCTGCGTATTTTACAGGAGGAGACGCCAGATGAGAAGCCGGCGACTAAGGGCAAACGAACCGGCACGAAGAGGTTGTCCACTCTCGAAAAAACGGCTCAGGAGGCCGATGAAATAACTAAGGTAACGAGCAAATTTTATTCCGACTAATATTTTAACATTTCAGATATTTTTCATCAACCTGTAATTCCTCGACAAGCGAAGAAGAATTTACAATTTACAATACAAAAAGCAAGACTATCTTTTAAATCGACACCGCTCGGGGTTAGATAAGGCGGAAGGAAAAAAATAAATACTGTTAGATAAGAAAATTTTCTAATTCCAAAGCGGTGCAGGCGAAGAATTTCGATTGCGGGCTTACGTAAAGCACACGTCGCCGGGACAAATGGCGGGAATAAAGAGGAGCGGAGCACAGCGCGGCTCGGTCGAAAAGCCGGCCGCGTATCTCTCCTCCCATCTGTACGGCAGCGAAGGCGCACGTTTCCTAAATATATTTTCCGAGGCGCGCAAGGTGAGCCTGCGACTTTCGTCGGGGGTCCGTCAACTCCGGCGGCCGTAAGGTCAAGCCTCCTACCGCATATTTTTTTTTCTCGCTCTCGTCTCGGTCCGGCTAATAGGTGTATCGCGTTCAAGCTCGCCTCTCGGCAGTCGGCGGTGGCGTTTTTATTGCTCCTTCGGTTTCTCCGGTCGCTCGGGAGTGCAAAGAGCCGGCGATGCCGATACGCGCGCTTCGATAGGACCGCGGGGGAGGGGGCCGCTCGGAGGGGGCAACTCATCGCTGCAGCGAATAAGGGAGGAGAAGCGGAACGCGCGCGCGCTCGACGCCGCGTCGGGGGAGCGAACAGATGACCGTGGAGCCCGGGAGAGGGGAAGGTTTTCCGGTGCGGAATTCTCGGCACGGGGGCGCCACGGTGTTCCCAATCATGTGTCATCCGGCATTCGAAAGTTCCGAGCCCGCCAAAGCGTGTACGGCTGCAAGGAGAGAAAATTAATCTCATTTTTTTCGAAAAAATTAGTACGAGTTAGATAAATTTTGCTTAAAACTTGGTAAAAAAAGTTGCCTCTGTAAAAACTGCTATAGTCTTTGTAAAAATTGTTATAATCTTTGTAAAAATTACTGCTGTTTTGAGGGATTTATATGTAACTTGATGCAAACGTTTGTCGAAGAGACCACTTGGTCCTTGGATCATTTATCACACAGTAATTTTTATGAAATAATAGTTACTACAAAAGAATTCTTCATGCGAATGAAAAATGACACGATTTCAGAAAACAATTAAGCCACTCTAAGCTCGATCAACTCAGTTTTAATTTGTTGTAGCAGGTGAATTTTCTTTCTTTCACATTATCCTAGTAGTAATTGTCAATAACACAATTGTATCGTAATCGTTGAAAAATTGATATGAATATCTTATTTGATTTATTCAAAACATTGATAGAAATACCATGAAAAAATTGTAAATGAATAATTGATTGATTTTTAACCAACATGAGAATATCAAATGTTAACTTTTAAATTTCGCGTTCCAGTCACATGTTAGTATCGTTATAATAATAAATGTTAATTTATTTACATATTTCCTGAAAATGCTGTCCAATGCTTTTTGTTAGTTGAAAATGTATCGCGCCATAAACAATCGATTGCATATAGTATCGAGAAAAAAGATCAATCAAAAATAGTCACAAAGCATACAAAAATATCCGTAAAAAATAATGTCCATGTATTAGAAATTGAACACCAAAATTAGTTTTTAAGTTTCATATTCAGATTTATTATGTTGAAGAATGTTATTATATTTTTACTAATTACATTATTTTTTCTTCAGGGATTGAACTCTGGTGTCGAGGTGGAAGGAAGGAGGCGTACGCGTAGCTCGGCGCGAGGCATCGTACCCGCGCCGGCACCTTCGCCACCCAAGAAAGAGAAGCGCGAACCCCGCAGCGGAGGCGGACGGGGCCGCGGCAGACCCAAGAAGACCAATGAGAATGACGAGGAGAACGCGGCGGCGGCGAATAACAAAGGCAGCCACGACAAGGACGAGGACTCCAAGATGGAAGTGGACGATGCCGCGGATGAAAAGGACGACTCCAAAGCAGCTGTGACAGACAACAAGAAGGACAGGTACTTTGGCAACAATGAGATTCATTTGTCAATTGCGTAACGTCTTAATCGTTGTGGTTTTTGATTCGTTGAGGTTGAGCGCAGCATGAATCATATATGGTTTGTGAAATTCAAACAAATTCGTTAAAAATTACTGTACATTTTTTGTAATTTCACATATAAATTACCATTTCCACTTTATTGGGTTTACTTTTCAAAACTTTTATTTGTTACATCAACGCAAAACATTAAAATTAACAATTTCAGCTATGTATGATCAAGATAAAGTAGAAAATATTTTTCACTTTTCTTTATTACGGGTTTATCAATATCCCACTCAGTTTGCAATAATAAAAAAAAGTGAAAAATTTGTTCTATTTATTGTATTTTGATTTTGTATAGCTTGTACTTTTTATTTTCATATTTAGCGTTGATTCATTAGACAAATGATTGAAAAGTAAATCAATAAAAATGAAAAAATTAGCAATTTAAATTCGATTATTAACTTTTGAAACTGACTACATAGCCAGTATGGCCTTAAATATGTATTTAAATTCGCTATACTCAACCTGTAAACGATCCACATGCTTCTAAGAGTCATTGATCGACAATTTATAAAAAAATAATAAACTTTATTAATTGACACTTTCTATAATTTACAGCAAAGAGGACTCTAATAAAGAAGACCAAGCAGACGGAAATACGGCCAATTCTAAGGAAGAAAAACCCGAGGAATCGGAGAAACCTAATAACACCGAAGATGCGAAGAAAAACGCAGTAGAAAACTCTGCAACGCCAACGGCAAATAAAGATGAACCCGCCAAGGCTAACTCCGAAAGTACAACGGAAGCGTCGAGTAAAGGAGCAACAGATGCACCGGCGTCGGAAGCACAACCCGCCTCGGAAAATACCACCAGTAGTGCGGCAACCGACGATGAAAAGAAGGAATAATTATGATGCTGAGCTGAGCGCATCTCCTCCCGCGTAAGTATCTTTATTTATTTATTTAGTTGGAATTAATTTCATGAGCAGAAGCATAATTTGTTAGACTTAAGAATGGTTTGCTAATATATGCTTAAAGAATATTAAGGCAATTTAATACTTTATTGTAATAGTTTAATATTTTAATTTTCAGCAGATACCAGGGGGCGTACACGTCGGGGTCGCAAATCCTGTCCCCTTGTCTATTTTAACTAATTGACACCGACTTGTTAATTGTCTGACTAATCAGCGCATCACAGTCGAATTCCGCTTGCACCGGAATGGAGGAAGTATGCTTTCGACGTTCCTCGATTTGTGACCAACGCCAGAGTTGGCAAGATTTTTAATTATTTTATAGCAATTCGATAAGCATAAAAGTTGATTTCTAAAGTAATTTTATTGATAATAAGTTTCTTTAATGTATGCATCACATCAAATCTGTTAATTATTTGCAAAGTAATAAGAACATTATGAATTTCACTCGTTTTTCCAATCAATTTTGTAGATTTACGAGTGTACAAATAAGACTAACAATTGGATTATAAGGAAGTATATTATCCGAATGAATTATAATTTTATAAGAGAAAATTAATAAAAATCTTATAAAACTACAAAATTGATTCTTAAATTTTAATTATAAATCTGCCATTTGTTCCGTATGGAGTCGAAGTACACCCGAGGTTAGTGTCAGGGGGAAAATTGAAGTTACAACTGTGGCGTCAATAAAATTATTTTGCAATAGACTTGACGCACAGTGTTTAAAATTTATTTTATTACCCCTCGCCGGGTTGCGCTGATTAGCTGGTAATGGCGAGAAAAAAAATTGAAGTGTAGAGGATATGTTGTTCTTGTACAATGGTAATATTATTGTAAAATATATTTAATATGGACTTAAAATATAGAGGAAATAGGAGAGTGGAGGCTGTTTTTAAATCAGCTGAGAGTTAGGGATAGCCTCGTGGTGTCTTTGCAACATGCAAATCTGGTATGGAAGTGACTGCGATTGACTCATTCATAGAGAAAAAAAACTTACTGTAATTCCTTTTACTTGCATAATGACTGAATGGAAAGTAGAATATATGATAATGAGAATGAAAAAGACGTTATTTTTGGCTTTTCTCTCTTTCTCATTAGAATGTGGAAACAAGATATCTAAGAAATGCAAACTATTTTATAGTTTAGTTTGAATTATTTGTTTAGATACAACGATATCGTCTATTGATTCATTTCTTAAACATTTTATTGTTATTATTTTAATAGTTCATTAAACATAATAAAATCCTAGGCGATTTTCAACGATAAAGTACAATCAATTATATTTTCATTTACAATGTATGTAATATTTGAATGCAGTAAACATCACTGAGCCACTTATCAGTTTAGATTTGTTTTGTTTTTTCTTCATATTTGTTTATTCTTTGTACTTCATTTTTTAACTGGTCCATTATTAAGTATGTTAATATTATTATATATCTGAACGGTTGTGAGTGTACAGGTAGCTTATGCAGTTGATGCATATATTATATTTAAGAAGATCCACACTTGATGAGACACCAACCGATGAATATTTTGAAAAGAAATTGCTTCCAAGGTAACACCTGTTTGCCAAATATTATATCATTAAAAATAAAATAAAAATAATTGAGATTCGCTGTTAATTTTTAAATGTTGCACGAACATTTTTAGAGGAAAAAGGATTCCAATTTTTTTATTAAATTTTTTTGTAGTAAATACGCGTTTATCACGTGTTTAAATTTTAATGTGGAAAGTGAAACAGTGTTAAAAGTAGTGTAGACATTTTTAAATAAATGAAATACATGTGCCTGGTCAAAATACCTTTAAATGTCGATTTAAAAAATCTGAATGAAAGCTGTTCTTTAAAAAAATATGATAAATAATTGATCATTTTGCAACGTAAAGTATTGATTTAACTTTTGATAAATGTGAAATTTGTATTTAGATGAAGTGAAGTCATAATCCACTTAGTTTTATTGTACGCATTGTAATATCGAAAAAGATGACTACGTCTTTTTATTTTTTGAAAGAGTTTTTTGTGTAATTATGATAAATTATCAAATGTTTTGTAAAAAATTCCTTTGCTAGGCGGAAAACATTAATTACAAGTTTGTGCAATAAAAAATAAAGGAAAGAAATATCAAAGGTCTGCCCATCAGCTTACCTTCATTAATACTAAAGTTTTGCTAAATAAAATAATTTCTCCTCATGAATGTAGTGGACCAATCTACATAATTACGTTTTGCTTTCTGAAACTATTAAAAAAATTCTGAAAGTTATAACTATTCAAACGTTGCTATTACTTACTATGAGTAAGTATGAGTAATTGATTACTGAAATTACATTGAATATCACTAGATCTGTATATTATGATTTAATAATTTTTAAGTTTTATTATAAAAATGTTTAAATGAAACTGAAGGAGAAATATTTTTTTAGATTATACAAATTTTAGATTTGTTTAAAAACTGTAAATCTTTAAAAACATCAGATAAAAATAACTTTCATTACATGAATATGTTAAAACTTGTTTTTCTAATGTATTTCCCAATGAGCATTTTCTATTTATTATAAAAATATATTTTTGCATTCTAATAAAATGCGTTTCTTAGATTTCAAATAAAAAAGTTCAATTGATGTAACTATTCTTCGACACTGTAAGATATATATTTTCTTGATCCCAAGTTTTATGTTGCCCTTTCATAGTTTATAAGAAAAAGTTCTTTCGACAAATTGCAGATTTGTTTATTGTAAAAAGAAGTAATAAACAATTGAAAAATCAAAGAAAGTGTGTGAGAATAATATGACACTTAGAAAACTCGATTAACGATTTTTAAATCAACGAGTATAAAAATATAAAAGATTTATATACATCTCTTTTATAATAGCGAAATAGGCAGCAGACGGTAAGTTTGTCAGTGTCTCGTTGGGTGCGGTTTTTAGCTCTAGTTACGAACACTAGTTAAATAAAATTATTAATATTATATGAACAATATTGAATATAGATATGTATATGTATAAAGAAAGTAATGCTAAAGAAACGTAACTTCTCTCGCAAAATTCATTCTAAGCGAGACTTTTTTTTTCAACCCGTTGAGGTATTTGCGAGACGAGCGTTTTAAGCGAATTATTGACATAAGAACTCGCGAACAAGATGACAAATTTTAAAACGAGTGAAATGAATAAACGAGTCTAGTTGCAATAGCTTTCACGTGCATGTGCGCAAGCATTCAAAAAGACGAAAAAGAACATTTAAATGCAGATCACGCTGATTTTGCACGTATTAGGCATTTCAAACGTTAAAGCTCATTAAGTAAAAAAAGGAAATAAAACACGTAAGGTGGAAACACTCTAATCTTCAACTTTCTTTATTCGGGTCAAATTCTTAGCCAATTTATTGTGTAGTTCTTATCGCGACTTAGTATCGCTTACTATGCCTCGTAAAAGTTATATCTATAAGTATATAGGCTGTACCTAAGTACACGGCTATTCTGTTTGCATAACTTCTACTGATCCTACTGTGGAAGAAAAAGGCGAATCAACAAACTGAAGATTATATAAGAAAACGAAAAAAAAACGAAGTTTGATTTTGAATTTTGTACTGAAATTGCTTCGATCAATAAAATTAATAAAATATGTAATTATATTTATACTTTATTATAAATTTTTACAAACTCCTACCATAGTTTATCGTTTCGTATGTTTTTTAAAGCGAGAAAAAGGAAGGAACATTTTATCTGCAATTTCTTATATAAATTTATATTTAATTTAATAAACAATTTATTACTTTTTAACCATCGTCTAATTAGCTATTAATTTATTTCGTAAGAGGAACTTGATTTTCATTTCTTACCATCAACAACAACAATAACAAGAATAACAATCTATCTATTTATCCATTTATTTAACATTTGTTAATCTAAACAAATTAGAAAAAAATTGAATATATTGCGATTACAAAATGTCAATTTGAAGGTAAACGTAATTGGTCAAGCGAGCGAGAAATCCACTTTACCGACGCGGTCGCGCCTGCAGGGTAGCAAACTATAATACGGGTAAACGGAGCGCGCGGCTATACGCGGGGGAGGCCAGCACCCTGTGGAAAGGCAACTTATTACCCGGCGAGTGCTGGCCCCCCGGGGGGGTTGCGTTATTAGCCGCTGGCAGTCGTAAACTCGCAATTACGCGCGGCGCGTAATACAACCGGCCCGGCGTTTCACGTGCGCCCGTTACACGCGACTCGAAACTGGGTCGACTTTTACCCGCGGGGGTGCGACTCGACGCCTACGCGGCCAACGCCGTATACTCGCGGCATAACGAGAGAATTATACGCGCTTTCGCGCGAAACAGGTGCCACCGGGGCAGCAAGGCGCAAAGAGGAGAATTGTTGCGCACTATATACTGCTTTAAATTGTTTCGACGGATTTTAGCTTGAATTTTTAAGGTAATTATTTAAAGGTATATGTATTTTTATCGATTTTTATTTGTACAGATTGAATTTGGTGATTAGAATATTCTGCGATTTTGAGGTTGTGATATTTCTAAATGCATATAATATATTAATATAATTAAGGTAAATTAAACAAATACTTAAAATAAATAAAGAAATATTAAAATAAATAAGATAAATTACTATGCTCTCGTTAAATACTCTTTTTTTATAAACAAGGAGGTTAATAAGTATATAGGGGGAGGGGGTTAAAACACTACTGTACCTATTAGAAAATAAATTCTTCAGTTTGTTTATCCTCCCTACATATATTTTGTTTTAAAATATGTTTTATTACATTCTTTTTTATTCTCAGTTAAAGTTCGGTCAAATATTTAATTATTGATTATTTTAAGGCGACGAGTAGTTCAATCTCTCTCGATGTGCATAAGAAGAGAAAGATTTACTTTTACAGACTATTGATACTCACTCAAAGTTCAGAAAGACTCATTTTTCAATTTAATCTAGTGATTTTATTCTTTTCTGCATTTTTCGATATCATTGTCCATTTTAAATAAAAAGCATGCATGTATATGGTCCCCAATGCAAGATGAAAGCTTTAAACTTCAAGTTGCCATTTTACTAAGTAAAAAGGTTTAATTGAAAGAAAAGGCACTTTTGTATGCGAAAGGAAATTGTTTCGTAAATATAAATCAAAAAAAGGTTGTATTATTGATATCATGGATAAAATGTTTGCGAATAATTTTATTATAAAAATTATAAAAATCAGAATAAAATGTCGTAGTGAATTTCAAAGGCGTGACCGTATACTTTTACGAGAAAATTAATTCCGTCCGCGTACGGTGTATACACGCGTAAAACGCGGTGTAAGTAGAAACAGACAAGTACGGTAAGGCAATTCAATTCAGTGTTTCAGCTTTACTTTCGGCGGAGTGATAAACTTTTTTTTTTTAAATTTGAATGTATTCTCATTTCTGTAATAAATTTGAATACTCTACTTAATCGTAAAACTGAATTTACGCAGAAGGAATTTAACTGTACTGTAATATGTAATATTTAAAACGCAGTGTAAGTAGTAACAGCCAAGTACGGTAAGACATTTCAATTCAGTATTTCAGCCTTACCTTCGCCGGAGTGTTAATTTTTTTTTTAAATTTAAATATATTCTCATTTATATAATAAATTTACTTAATCGAATACTTTACTTAATCGTAAAACTGAATTTACGCAGAAGGAATTTAACTGTACTTATTTCTTAAAATTAATATTTCAGTCGGCCTCTTTTAACAGGTTTAATATAAAATTCATATCATTAAGGGAAACTCGAAAAAGTACAAAAATCACGCTAAAAAATTAAAAATAATCGTCTCAAAGTGCATTAACGATTAACGAAAATTTCGCACCTCACCGATAATACCCTTGCAACCGTATCTCCGCGAAGCACAATGCGATCGGTTCCTCGGAGCCATTCTCCTGGACGCGCGAGCAAATACAATCACCGCTGATGATGCGGCTTAAATCCTGACGATATATTCACCGGGTCGACGCTGTACACACAACAAGGCCCAGTCGGTCGCGAGAGCCTGTCTGCATTATCTGCAGCCCCCGAAATTCCGCCGGGTCTATCGGCGACAATAACGTCGCCCGGGATCCGGGCGGCTGTTTAGAACGTCATTTTCTTGCTTTTGCAAGGCTGATACGGGCGCGGATTTAACGGGGTGCAGTTGTAGTCCCCCTCCGCCCCCTCGATTTAATATTGTTTACCGCAGTTGGCGGCCGCAGTAGTTTCAAGCGATTCGCTCGCGCCGGAGTTTCCAAGTGCGGAGTTGCATTCAAGTTTCATTTGAATACGCTGCGTTTAGCGCGAGCGATTTCACTGGCATTATTTCGCGACTTGCTTAAGTTGACTTATCAAATTTAGAGAAAGCGTTTACGGAGCGGGAATAAAGTTTTGGATAAATTAATCGCTTTTTGTGTACTTTTATTTATCATTAATGGGAAATAAAAGGTGATTGTCATTATGAAATAGTTGTTTTCAGATTTTACAGGGCGATCTATTTTTTTCGTTTCTTTTAATAGCTAAATTGTACGAGATGACCATGAATCGGAGAAAGTTAGATAATTTCCAAAAGAAATGACGAACGCCTTTTATTATAATGAAAATTTACTTTTCTTTATGACATCATTATTTATGAATATATAACTATAACTATTTTTAATTAATTTTAGATTAGATAACATGGAATCTATCAGGAAGTACGTAATAACAAACGTAAAACGTCTAAAATCGATACCGTCAAGTTTTGAAAACGAAGCGATTGGACATTTTGAGGTAACTGGCACAACTATACATTAGTTACTTTGATTAAAAATAGCATACGAAGTGTTAAATATAAAATTCGCTTACTTATCATTTCAGATTATAAAAAAGAATAATTGCCTCGAAAAGCGTCGGATTCACATTGTAAATAATAAATTAATACCAATAGATAATAAGGTACGAATTTTCATAATTTTCTTATTCTCCGTTTCTTTGATTAATTAGAGAGAAGTGTGTAAAATAATTAAATTTTTCTTTATTCCAAATATTCCTTTTATATTTATTTTTTGTTGCTTCATTGTTATTATTTTTCCATCTGTTTCTCCTTCTCCAGGTGTCTCATTATACTTCACTTCCTCCTATTTTTATTGCACTATATGAATATTTTTTTTTTAATTTTTTAGATAAGGGAGTACTTTTATTCTAAGATAAGTTTATCTTTTCTAAAAAATTTTAATTCAAGCATAAAATCTAATACAGAAATTACCGCGGAGAAAATTTATGAGATCTCACACAAAGTGGAAGGCAAAATTGTAACTGAAACAAAATCTAGTTTTGAGTACAAGCGTTTAGCTACGAAAATGGTTAGATATATTACATATTTTTATTATCTTTAATTGTAGAACAAACGTTTCTGTTATTGTAAATGTCAAATTTTATTTTTCAGATTTCAGATATAGAAAAGTGCACTCTTAATCGCAAATTGTGCTCACATTTGATACTCAACAAAAACAATAACAAACAAAAAGGTACTTACCTAATACCGCAAAAGATTAAGAATTTAGCATTAGTCAAGTTTATTACTGGATCAACATCGCCTACGTGTCACTGCACTGCAACAAATGTTAGAATCAAATCGATTGAAGCAATCAAAATTAAATTGGTAAAGATGCCCGATACATCCTTAAAGAAATCTCAAATTTGCAAAAGAATTGAAAGAATTTCGGATGTAAATACAAATTGCGTGACTGATGCAATTCCCAATGGTACAAATGAGTCCCGCAAAAAGAATATAAATAAAACTGAGAAAAAAGATTTGTCTTTAAATGACTCTAATGTTATGACAGTTATTGATATGATTTATGATTCCGAAGATAATGACAGTAAAATACTGTCAAATGAAATTTTGCAGGAAACGAATGCGTTCGATCCTAAAATTGACAGGCTTACGTTTAACTTTTTAAAGCCTGTGATGAAAGAATATTATTTGACTTCTTATATTCCTAACGATATCTGTTACAAATACATTTTTCAAACTATTCACACAGATATATTGAAGAAACGGATATACGGTAATTGTATTTATTATTTTTATTTACAAAATTATAATCATGTAAGTAATATTTTATATTTCAGATCGAAATGCCATTAGAAAATTTGCTGTGCAGGAAATAGAGTCAAAAAAGTATCTGTCGAAACAACATCTTTCAAATACTTTTCGCAAGCATAAATTTTTAATTAAACGCCATAAATTAAATTAATTTAATAAGCAATATGATCAAGTTAAGTATCCTTAGTTATTAAGTAGTTTTCGAAGTAATTAGTCTTTATAATGCAAACTTTTAAAAATTCAGAAATTATTTGAATTTAAACGTATTTTCTGTAACTGTACAGGTACATATCACTTTATTAATTAATAACATATATTATTTGGTTTAAAATAAAATCAATAATTTATTTTTAAGTAATTAATTAGTTCCTTTGCTCCATTTTAATTAGTGAACAGGAAATAAAACAGAAAGATAAGCATTGTAAATTATTATTTAATTAGCAATATTCGGTTCATTAATAATAATTGAAGTATCTGTTTAATCATTGAAATACTTTGTCTTTGTATCGAAAATTTGTAATTAAACATATTTTCTGTCAGTGTATAAAAGGTATAATGTGTATTCTATTCGTTTAAAAATAAAGTAAATAATAAATTTTTAAATAATTAATTTCCTTAATCCACCTTAAATTGAAAAAATAAAACAAACAAAAAAAGTGATCGAAAAAGGGAATAATTATCTAATGATGTACATTCTTTAATGCACACCTTTATTGGGGCATGAATTAATGTCAAGTAAGTTATATGCCAGGGATATTGGCACACACAGCGAGAGGCAACGAACTGTGCGCCTAGTGCAAGAAGGTAAAAATAGCCCGTTCGTTGTCCGCGACGGTGCAGAGGGGTAGTCAACTCGAGCCCTCGTGAAGCAACAACTTGACAAGATTGTCATTCGTTCGAACAGTCGTTGAGGCTTAGAAAAACTCCTCCCTCGTCGTAGACCATCTAAAAAAAGTTCGATTAATTCCTGATTAACTCATTGCTAAATAAATGCTCGTTGTTTTTACTTTAATTACAAATTTTTAACAATAAAATGTTACCTTCGGAAAATATTTTCAAGCTATTTGTCGAAAACTGCAGCTCTCAACTTTTCCAGCGAGTAAACGTGACATTTTTCACGCCGTGGGAGGCAATCAGTTCGCGAAAAACGAACGTAATAAGTAAAAGGAGCCAATCTTCCCCTAACTCTTCGGGCCTCGCGCGAAATTGGCACTCCTGAATCCAATCCTCCTGAAACGAAGGAAAGCCCTTCTGAAGAATCCAATCAACCAAAAGCACGCATTCACCTGCACTTCCGCTACGCTACCTCAGTCTTTCGAAAAAAGAAATATTTATTTAATCTGTAAGGTGATGTTTCGGCGATTGTAAATGTTTTTGGCGTAAGAGCATACATAACTTTATTAGGTTCGAGAAATTTGAGTTATTAATTGTTTCGCGCCCTTTTTTCGGGAATATATTAGACTTTTTTTATAATATTAGTTATTTTACTTCGTTGTAAACACAACTGGAATTTTTTTTTCTATGCTGACAGTAAAGTTCGAATCTTTTGATTTTCTTACGATTATATTATTTTAACGGCATACCACATAAACCGACTATTTTGAATATATATATAAAGTTGGGCAAATTAATAATTGATTAAAAATACTGCTTAGCCTACTTTATAATATTGCGTGTTTGGTATGTGTTCAAATTTTTTTATCTCTTTCCCAAGTGTATGTTTCGGCTTTTTATTAGATTGAAAATTGGCGAGTGCTCGCTATAGCTAAGTAGTATTAAAAGGAATTGGATATTAAGGCATTATTAAGAAATGATCATTTTTTATTCAGCAAACCATGAAGTAAGAAAAATAGAGTAACGTAACCTTAGACATGATCATGAGTAATTTATACCAATTTTCTTACGTTTACATTCTTACATGACACAATAATTTGTTTAGTAAATAAATTATTAATTTGAATAAATAGCTACCTGCAATAATCACAAAAGTCACGAAAATGCGTTCTTCCTCCAAAATAAAAATAAATTCCCTTATCTAGCAGTACTTAGTACAGTACATTTCAATAAAATAATTTCCTGAAATTTGCAATTTTCTTTCATCGCACTACGCAGCTCTTCACAATTCAAAAAGCAAAGATAGCCTCGCACCGTAATTTCCATAATAGGAGCCAATAAAAAAAAAAGTTGTTTCCCGATTTCCTCGAAAGAAAAAAAAATACATCCTCTCCCGGCCGTAAAACGGGACGCGACTCTTAGCGCGGGAGAAGCGAGTATAATAGAAAGCGATCGGAGCGCGCGATAAAGCGGGGAATCACCGGCGCGCGATTTAAACGCCGGCCGATCGGCCCGTAAAGCTCGCGGGGGGGAACGGGGGAAAAAGGGAGGGAGCGAGGGACGGATGGGTCTGAGGAGGCAATCGAGGGCTGAGGAGTGCGCGGGCAATTGGCAATAGCGCGCAATTGGTCCCGCGCTATCGGGAATCGCTCGAGCGAGTGGCCCGGGAGGGGGGGAGTGGGGGGTGATCGAAGGAGGACGCGTCTGGGGTTGCACGCTCCATCGACCCAAGGTCAAGTTTATTACCCGCGACCCGGTTTCCGCCGGGAGACGCGTCCGATCGCTCGGAGATGCGTGACAATGTCATATACCGCGCGCCAAGGCGGGGGCGGAGTTGTCTCCGCGATCGATTAATTAAACGCGCGATGGAGTGCTGGAAGATATTCGCCAACTGGTCGGGAATTGACGATGGGTCTCGCTTTCATTGCGCGACGGTATTGTTTAAGGGTATAGTTGATTGTAAAAGGACAATAAAAAAATAATGTTGGCAAAGTTACGGTAAATAAATTAGTTGGAGGTGGAGGTCAGACTTGGAACATGATAAAAAGTACTGTAAATTTTAGAAAAATTATAATGAGTACATGACATGAAAAATTAAAAAAAAATCTTAGAATATCAAAAAATAATCGATACGTAATTTTTCTTTTCTCGATTTAACATTTTTTAAGGAAAATACAGCGATTTGGAAAAACAAAAACTCTGAAGGATCTATTTTTCTTGTAAGATCCCAGTTGCTACTGTAAAAGATACCATAAATAAGGCAATTTTTAGAATAAATAATATAATTTTTCCGCAAGGTTTGCGATAACTTTTCTCACGTTTCTAGTATATACTCCATCTCAAATAGTTTATAACAAATTTTACTATTTACTTTTCTCAGAGATATTTTTCTCTCTTGTTCTTTTACGTGAGTGTACTCTGATAGGGGTTGATGTAAAAATTTAAAACTTTAGTTTCAGGGTGCATTTTCGTAACTTTTTTACGGATATTTTAAAAATTTTAAAGCCATTTTCATCAAGATATTTTATGAAAGTTTTAAAAAGAAAGTGTATCTGATGTACTTTTCCGTTTAAAGTTTGAACTCGTGGAGTTTTTTTCTTATGTACTTCATTTTTTACATTTTGTAAATGACAGAATGCAGTTTGGGCTTCGCTATCTCGACTATAATAATCGAGGTCGCACACATTCCAATCGGACATCGATATTCTTCTCTATATGTATAGATAACCCATTTAGATTAAATAAACTATACAAACGCATTTAATTGTATCATAAAATTACCATATAATTTTTATCTAAAATACTACATTTAAATAAATGTAGTTTAACATTTTACTAACTCTCTTTATATACAAGCACTGAGTAATTATTATTAGGAAAACGAAACAAATGGTTAATTCAAGCACTTTTTTATAAATAAACTAAATGAAAATGACGTTAGTTTATATTTCAACGAAATAATTACCACGTGCACGCAGAAGTGTACGAGAGTAATTAACCCTTTGAATTCTTTACAAACTTCTATTCCACGAACTTAGTACAAGAGATATTACTTTCAAAGGAAATGAAGAACTCTAAAATAATGTGCGTCTTGCCTAAAACAATTTAGTATATTAATTTTAGAATGTGAATCTCATATGATTTTTTTAATTACTTTTGTAAAGCTACATTTAATCAATCCACAAATTTAATTCATTAACAAATTAATATTGGCATTCTGATTACTTAAATTTTTTTACATTAATTAAGAAAAAGTTTACCCCCTAAAGCTCTACCAAGAAAATAATTTTAATTAATTTATGAAGGCCGGATTTTGTTTAAACCCTGAAAGTTTTCAAATTATTTGAACTTTGAAGTAAATAAGTTTTTAAAATATTTTTAACGAACCCCTTAAATGAAATTCTCTTTGAGTCGAGAAAGAGTCACCTGCATTTAATACCTTTGATTCATGATTCAAGAAGTAAATTATTTGGTACCTTTACAAAATATATTTGTACGTTTCATCATGTAATTTATAAATTATATTTTAATGTTTAATTTTATAAGCAATTATCCAAAAAACCATTTCTTTTTTCGTTGAGCAATAATTTCAAAGCAACACCGAGCCTTCAATATAGATATTTTTTCATTACAATCATATGGTAAATATAAATACAACATGCACCGACACTAAAAATAATCATTTAATGGGAGCTGCACTATTTATAGTATCTGCTGCGTTATTTACAATACCAAGTTCTCAATACAAAAATAAAAATATAAAAGTGTACAGTAAAAAAAAAGAAAAGAGAATAAAACATTTGAACCGTGATTCTTCATAAACCTCAAGACGCCAAACCCGTTTCGAAAGGCCGACGCAGCAAAAATATCTAGAACAGTCCATAAAAGGAGAAAAATAAAAAAAAGTATCTAGGCTGACAGGCTGGATCGAAGCGCGGCGACGGCGGCGGCGAGCTCGCTACAGTGGAGTAGCCAGATTTCGATCGGACGGCGCGCCACGTCGCTATACGGGGAGCCTTCGCGCGCACGCCAATTAGCGTCTTTTTTTTTGGCTTCCCACGCGTAATGAGACCCCGTGCCTGACGGGGAGAGCATCGACGGGTCGCTTCGATTTTTTTTTTTTTTTTTTTAACGAACCATCGCGGTGGACTTCTCGGCTTATTCTTTCCATGAAGCGCGCCCGTCAGCCCCCGTGACGAGGCTACTTTTGGAAAAAAGGAGCATTGTCATCGTACAGAGAGTATCATTCACCCTCGCGCACTGTTAGTATCGGATTTTTTGCATGTATTTTAGCTCTTATTTGAATAGCTTCTGAGGTATGGCTACCATACTATTAGATTTTGTAGCATTAACGTATAAAGATATAAAAATTTGTTGTCGGGTTTGAAGAATGGGAATATTATATTTTCTACGGTACACTTTTAAAAATCTATCATATCCACTTTTTCGAGGATTTCGAAGGATTTCCAGAGATTCCAAAGATAGAGATATCTAGTATTCTTTAGATGCTTCACTAGTCAGGTCATAAAATTATAACAGCAGATTCATTAATAGAAAAGACGTCTAAGAATTCACCAAATGGTAAAACTGAACTTAAAAACAAAATATTCTATTTTGTTCTATTCAAATGCATCACATACTGCACTACTGATTCTCGCTTAAGAAATATAAAGCTCGGATTGATAAAAAAAACGTGATGTACTAGTTTGACAAAGGAAGGTGTCTGAAACCAAAACTTTCTATCTCTCTCACATCTTTTCCTCTCTGTTTCTCTCCTCCTCCTATTCCCAGCTAACTTATGAAAGCATTTAATGCAAATAATAAGTGCAATATGACAACAAAGATATGTTTAAATAAAAAATATTTAGACAAATAACAGATTATTTATTCCTTATTCGCATACATAAATAACTGTATCGCAGTGCATATAAAAAAACACTCTTTTACATCTTAATTATTTTAAAATACGCTCTTTAGATTTGTACGTGCAAAAGTAAACGGCACAAAATAAAAGTTCACTTAATTAAGAATATTTGAATTAATCTGTATTATGTGAAAATTATAGTGTGTAACTGCAGGTATAAATTCAATGGAAAGGTTTATTTTACAACGCAATGAACATTTAATTTATCTATTATCGCTTTTTTATGATTCTGATTTACCAATGAACTAACATGCTATAAACAGCAAGAAATTAAAATTGCTTATGTCAATATTTATTATTTCATGAAAAAAAAATTCAAAATTTAATCTGATTCTTTTGAAGGCGTTGAATTAATGAACATCTATCTACCTTCCGCCATGATAAACATAATAAACTACTGGAAATTTCCACGAGCAGTCAGGAGTGTCTTTGATATTATTGATAGTCCGAAACTTAGCTTCTACGCTAATTCAGTAGCAGTTCGACTAATCTTCGCGATCGGGTACGGTCAATCTAAGGTCTTTCCTATTCTTGATTTGTTTTTTAGTTGTCTACAATCTGATTAACCAACAAGCTGGTGTAAATAATTCAAAAAACACAATAGTTTTCTTACAAATTAATTAAATTTTTTATCTTGCTTAAACAACATACTTTGTTTACTGTGTACATAACTGGGTGTTACTTATGATTGTAAAATATTAAATAGTTAATTTTACTACCTTTCTCTCTTATTTGACTTCGTATAATACTTGATCCACTCTTCAATCAAGCAACATAAACACTAGAAGGAAACTCGATCGACAATGAAACTTCAGCTAAAGTAATTGCAGATGGCTGAGAAAAACAATTATTGTTACATCTTGTTGAGAGTAGAGGTAAGTGAAACAATATTGAACGACTGAAATAAGTTAACAACTGATGTTTGAACAAGAAATATTTTAACACCGGAAGCTTATATTTACAAGTTATTATTTTATTTATGAGCAAACACATGTCATTGTGTAACAATATCTGTATACTATAGCTTTACATATCAATTATTTTACATTTTTTTTACACTTGTGCAGGCAAAAACAAATGACAAGTATGCAACTTCAACTAATTAGTGTCGGCGTTCTTTTAATAAGCATTATTGGAAAGGCTGGGTCGATGTACACATCAGTTGTGCAAACATCAAATGGCCCAGTGCGCGGAAGAATTTTGAAAACAGTCAGAAGAGGTGTTGAATATGCATCGTTTCTGGGAATACCGTACGCGAAGCCACCGGAAGGGGATCTTCGTTTTCAGGTAAAACATTTGTTTGTAAAGTTCGTACATATTTTTAAGCACCGTGATAATCGATGATTTCAAATATAAAAGACAAATAATATT
This sequence comes from Eurytoma adleriae, assembly GCA_900480045.1. Taxonomy (NCBI): domain Eukaryota; kingdom Metazoa; phylum Arthropoda; class Insecta; order Hymenoptera; family Eurytomidae; genus Eurytoma; species Eurytoma adleriae. The sequence goes on from UXGC01001287.1 coordinate 23,630, forward strand.
TTAGCCTCCTGTTGAAATAGAGAAGTGGTTTCGAACATTTTTTGCGGATCGCGAGGGAAGCGTATGCATTCAACATAAAGATGGAAAAATCATTGGATCGGAGAATTGCTTGTTTCTCAGTGTTCATACACCACACGTGTGTCGATTTTTTAAATTAATTGTCTTTATAAATTATGTACATCTTTAAAAAAAAACTACTTTTTAATTGAAACAGACGGATTTTACCAAAATCAATGAAACTAATCTAAAAGCAGTTATGGTGTGGATACATGGTGGGGCGTATTCCTTTGGATCTTCAAGAATCTACCGCCAAGGTCCAGATTTCCTTCTCGAAGAAGATGTGATTTTAGTAGCCATGAATTACAGACTTGGACCTATGGGTATAATTTTCAGTATATAATATGTTCCATTCGATAGATGATATATTTAAAAAAATTTTAAATTTTTGTATTTAGGTTTCCTCCAATTAAACCACAGAGACGCTACTGGTAATATGGGATTGAAAGATCAAAATTTAGCTTTAAAATGGGTAAAGAAAAATATAGTTAAATTTGGAGGAGATCCCAATAAAGTGACTATATTTGGCCAAAGTGCAGGAGGAGTGAGCGTCGACTTCCACATTTTATCAGATATGTCTGCAGGTAGTTATCTGAAATATATTTCGTTAAAAAAACGTAACGCATTAATGATGACCAATTGAATTCTGCCAAATCTTAATTTATCTAGGATTATTCAATCGGTCAATAGCTATGAGTGGATCCGTTCTTAATCTTCTGTGGGGTATGCAGTCTAGCGCTGAAGCGCATTTGCATGCCAAAACACTTGCTTCAAAGTTGGGTTCCAAGGCTAAAACTAGTGAAAAAATATTGGAGGATCTTAAAGCAGCTTCAGCGGAAGATATTATACGGAAGTCACTTGAGATGTCGCTTGTGAGTACCTTCATAGAAATTTGATAATAAAATTTGAACTTCATTTTTTCAGTAATTGAATGCATCTTATTTAAAGTTACCTTTCCGTCCAACTGTTGAAAGACAATTCGACGTAAATAATGAAAAGCTTCTATCCAAATGTGCTGCTGATAAATATCGTTCTGGTGAATTTAATAAAGGATCGCACATGCTGGGCTTCACTTCACTCGAAGCTAAACCAGTGGTAGATGGCAAGTAACAATTATTCTGCTTTAGAAGTTTTCTCCGTGGACATTTAACGATTGAAAAGTGTATTTTAAAATTTCAATTTCTATTTTTCACAGTTGATGTCTTAAAACTGATATTGCGAGCCAATGAAACTTTGAAAAATGCTTCAATTGTGTTTAAAAATCTGGTGTTAGATCGATTTTTAAAGTCTGGAACGTTAGGCAAATTAAATCGAGCTGGTTTCAAGGAATTGGCAATTGTAAGTAACTGTTAGCTTTCCGAAAAAATCTAAAAAAACGTATCTTGATAAATCCTTTGTTAAGATAAATACTACTTTTATTGAACTTTCAGATCTTATCAGAATTATTCTTCATAACTGGTATAGATTCAAAGCAGAGGTTGTTAATGAAGCACAACAGACATCCAGTTTACTACTATCGCTTTTCCTACGATTCTGAGTTACCAACTATGCTTGAGCATCGTCGCTACTTATTTAACATTAGTGGTAAATTTTTTATTTCAATTGGAATATGTCAGTCTGATACTAATTCAACGTCTATTCTCATTAATTCAGCAAACATTTATTTTGATGTGGTTTTCTAGGTGTACAACATGCTGATGATCTTTTGTACGTATTTTACGTGTCCCCTACTCAATTCCATAACAACAATCCTGGAATCGAGCTCACAATAAATCGATACGTAAGACTCCTGACAAATTTTGCAAAATACGGGTACGTATTATTCATATTTGTAATTACATTGTAAGATAAAATAACTAAAAAATCTTTTACATTTTAGAAATCCCACACCTATTGGAGAAAAAGATGACTTATTAAAATTAAAATGGCCTAGTTCTGGAATATTAGGTGTCCATTTAGAAATAAACGAGGAACTTACTGTAGGGCTGCGCCCAATAACTCTTGATGTGAAAATTAATCAAGCTCTTGGTGTTGGAAGTTCACGACATTTAAATGATTGTTTTTAAAATGATAACTATGTAACTAACAGTTTTTTTTACGAGATGTTTACAATAATATAGTTGTAAATAATCAAAGGACTACGAGAATTTTATAATTAGTGTTTCAGTTAAGTTTGAAGTGATTTTTAGTTTAAAATAACGTATACATTTTTTAAGTCAAATCCAAGAGGCATCATGAAGAATATTCGCTTTGTCCTTATATTGGCCATTGACAAGACTGTTAATTTTATCTCTTACTATCTGTTTTTACATGCGCATATTTTTATAACACACAGATGAGAAGAATTGAAATATTTTATTTATATAATAAAAAAGAAGGAAGAATCCAACTTTCCTTATTCATGTTAAGATTGTGAAAAAAGTTGTTATTGTTTTATTATTTAAAATAAAAAATGACAGGAATGCGTATATAATAATATATTCGTTATTTAATACACTTATTTATTTCAAATTTGTCTACTTACGTATAAAATAGAGTTTTATTCTCTAAGTTTATCATATTACGCAGACAGTTTTTAATAAAGTGGGTATTTTTTAAATTTTAACATAAGGTAACATGATCAGGGCTTGTGACACTGAACTCGGCTGTACTCAAAGCTCGGTGGAAATTCAATAACTTATTTGACAAATAATATTATTATTACTAATTTTAATTTATTAAACGGTATCAAGTGTACATTTTCAGATATATGCTAAATTTTAATCTAAATCGCCTAATGATATTTATAATCTAATCAATTGTTTCGATTCATACATCCGTAAATTTTATCGCTTTAAGACTATATTTATGAGTTACCAGTAATTTAATTTAATTTAATAATTTACTTATTTTAATTTTCCATATGTGTGGACAATACACGTAATAAGTCTTGACATTTTGATCGATCACTGAGTAAACTTCATTTGTAATCACATTGAACTGATATCAATATTACTTTAACAAACTCAATTTAGCATGAAATTTAACACCTTTGTCTTATTCCTAATTTGAAATTGAAATTTTCTTTATTTGATAATTATCTAACTCACATCATTTCTTATTACATACATAAATGTTTTAAAACATCAAAACAATATTTTACAATTTTAATAGCTTTGTCGTGCATAAAATATTAGAAACATCAAATTTCTAATATTTCTCACCTTTCTCGAAAAAAATGCACACACCGTTATGCCTTAGCAAGTAGTTCTTTATGCATCTTTTATAATATTTCATTTAATCGTAAGTAATTCAATATTATAATGACCATAAATAATTTGAAGAACGAAATGTGATGGATTTTATAACTGGTATTTATTTTTCATACTTTCTACTATATTGTATTGACAAAGATTGTAAGAAAAGGAAAGATATATTGCGCAAAATTTATGACGAAAAACACGAATTAATCAAAATTCTACAATGAAAAACGAAACGGGAGGTGGAATTTCACAATTGAATGTTTAATTAATTTTATCTGTTTTGAATTCGTAATTACATCCACACGAAGCTAATAAAATAAAGTCTAGCTGATAAGATGGCAATATAAAAACGCTTGTTAGACACAAAATTTACGGAAATGTGCACCAGACAGCTTTTAGAATTGATCATTTTCACACTAATTCTTTTAAAGGCAAGTAAAACAGTATTGCACAATTACAGTAATATATAAAACATATTCAAAACAAAAATGCTTTCATTAATATTTCACGTACATAAATGCATTCATAACCAGATTTTTAAGAATAATTTTATTGTACTTTTTTCAGATTTGCGCGTGCAAAAGTGAATTAAACAGAATGAAAGTGCACCCAGTTATTGCAGTTACCCTTTTAATATCCATTAGTGTAATAGCTGAATCCACCTATACGTCTGTTGTGCAAACGTCAAATGGTCCAGTGCGTGGAAAAATTACAAAAACAGTCAGGCGGAATGTCGATTACTCAGTGTTTCAGGGAATACCGTATGCAAA
>UXGC01001288.1:0-27686 GCA_900480045.1 Eurytoma adleriae
AAATTATTTTTTACCCAGGTTAAGGTAATTTCCGTAGTAACTTTTGGCGCTGGATCTAATGGTGACCTTGGTTTTGAACTTGTCGATGACCTTCAAGGTTATTTCAAGGTCAACTTTATTTTTTTAAATAGGAACCAATATTTTGGACTCAGATTCTGAAAGAGCGGTAAATTTTACGTTCAGATATGTACCCATCTTATGGGTCAAGGTCATCCATATGGGTCTAAATCTGCAAAAATCACAAAATTAACACAAAAAATCTTACGTCATATAACTAAATTTTTACACTTTACATAGATTAGGACTGCCTAGATTAATTTTCAGATTTTTGAAAGAGATTTTGACCCACATGGATGACCTTGACCCGTATTAATTCATGTTAATTATTCTGAACTTCAGTACTATCCTGCAAGCAATTGTGACAAACTGGAATTATGTTCCCAAATTGATCTAAAACCTCTTCATCTACAGGCCCAGAAACTAACAATAAAGTTTGATCTTTTTTCTTGCAGATGTTTGCCTCATCTAACCCTTGTATGAACACGGCTCACTAACCCAATAACCCAATAATCCAAGTATTTAACGTCTTTCGATAAGTTTAGCTCTGCTCCAAATAGCGTGAGGGGCCCTAACTATTTTATCTTGCATCTGTTGAAAATTGATTAGTACCATCTTTCCAGGGGTAATTGGGTACTTTCTCCTATTGATATCATACTCCACTGCATCAAGTACGAATCTCACGAGATCCGCTAAAGTGACTTCGTATCCAGTACCAAGATTAACACGTCTTGGACATACACCAGTGCGTATATCGCTAGGTCATTCTATCAAGCCAGGAGGGATCACCAGAAAGGTCACAAATCACGATAGGATCCAAATACAGACTCGACTGGATCAGATGATTATATTACCGGGAAGTCTGCCGATGGTTCAACCACCATACTGTCACTGGCTCACTCCCAGGACAGTTTCTTTAGTTGACTCCAAAAACTTCCAGACAGACTGGACATGACTTTGTTTAACCTGGTCATCTATGATTAATAACCAGTTCCTAAAAGAAGCACTTCAATCATGTCTGTTCCATCCGAATGCCCTCGTGTAAGTACGACGGGTTTTGAGAATTAGTTAATCATTATGAGAATAATATAAGATATTGAAATTAGACAGAATTCCGAGAGATGTCGTTAGTGAAAACACACACCCAAAATTTAAAAAAATGGCATATTTTGAATCTCAATGATTAATAACAAATTTTTTTTATCGCCAATAAAATTTCCTTTAGGAGGAAGTAACATCTAAATTAGTCTTGCAAAACCCAGGTTTTCAAATATTGCAAAGCATAAACAAGCACTGACCGGTAAACGCAGACCCTGAATCACCATCTCATTACGCGGCTGCTTCTTTTCCAGAGCCGCGAGGGCCTTTATTAAAGACGCTGGAAGCCATGGAGACAAGACGGCGAGAGGAAAAAAAGTGTAGCGAATTAAGAAGAGCATCGCCACGGGCCATCTTTTCCCTCTTTTCGCGCTTGAGCGATTGCGCGCACGCGTGCGACGCTCCATGGTGGCTACGGTAGCCGTTTGAGAATTAAGACTGTCCGGGGGGCATTCCGCCGCTCTACTGCTCATCCCAACCCGTTATTTTTTTGCAAGCTGAATCTATGTGGCTTCCCTGTCGAGCTGTATGACAGTGGCTCAGACGTGATATTTCTTCTAAAGCAATCGAATACTTCCCTAGGTTGTATTTTGATTGTCAACGTTGCACACGTTTTTGATTTTATTTAACCGTTCGAAGGAATGCAAATGAGAAATGTTGTCTTTGTTTTGTTAGGAGGTAGTTTATAATTGGTTTTCCGATACGCCGTGCGCGCTCAGCTACGTAAAATTGTGTGTTGCACACGTTGTATTGAAAAATGTTCGACACTGGTGCGAGAAGTGATTCCCAGACTCATGTGATTATTGAACTCGCGCTAGTATCGAAATGTATGTACTATTTGGCTTCTATAGAAAAAGATGAATATCACTTTTACATGACTATAGGTGATATCTCTTTTGGGTTAAACAATAAGAAGAATATTAATTGATCCAAAAATGACATTTAATAACAACTTTATTGAGAAGTTCGACTTTATGTATCACTGCATTGAAGGCGACCGTAGAAGGAATATTTAAAAGCATTACATCAAAATGAGATATTAAATTGAAAATTTGTAATACTAATGATAAATCTTATAATACATATGTATGGGTCTGTATAGGACTTGCTACAACCACACATGGTTAACTACAAATTTTCTGTTAATACTGTACTCAAGACTATAATTGGAGTAACCAAACCTTATAATCATGACTATTAGGATTAATGTTACAGTCACGATACAGGGGACGTAAAATTTGCAATTACACTATGAGTATGATGATAGCAATATTCTAAATTCAATTAGTAGTAAAATGATAAGGATTTTTTATAACAAAAGGTCGAAACTATTAATGAAAGAAATGAACGAATTGATGAATGCAAAGAATAAACGAAAAATTAGTGGAAGCAAAAGTAATAGGTCAGACAATAGAAAGAAGGGAGAAAAATACGCGAGAAAAGAGATGGTCGAAAAAAATGAGAGAAAGAGGAAGAAGCTGCAAGGTAGCGCGGGTAGCGATTTTCTCGAGCGCGAGGGATTTTACTAACGCCCCGACTATGTCCCGGACTAAATGCGCCGTTGAGTCAAAAGTTATTCGTCCTTGGAGTTTCCGTCGGCGGTAATCCCACCGCGATGATAAATAAATGTAAAGAAGCGGCCCGCGCCGAGGAGCACTGGAGAATTTTCTTCTTTCTCAAAAATTTCAGCATTTTTATTAAATGTAAAGTGCTGCTATTTAATAATGCTCCGTAAATCTGACAATGTAAAGGAGCGAGCGCTGTATTTGCGCAGTCGGCCTGTTTAAACGTTTTGTCGAAATGCGAAACAGTTGGTTCTTGGAATATTAAAAATTTCACTGCGCCGGCATTACTACTGTTAGTTGTACGAATTTTATTTTCCTTAGCAATTGTTGAAACATAAAAATGCTACGAAATGAAAATTACATAAATTTTAATTTAAGCTTTAGCTTTAATCAACATCCAACATTTGTCTCTTTCCCAAGTGGCGACTACTCTTATCTAGAAACTCGACTGTTTTTCTCCTTAAATGCTCGTTTCACTGCAATTGCAAAATTGGCGGAAAAGCGGAAGACGAATAATGACGGAGGGGGAGAAACGAGAAAAGAAGGCTGAATTATTTCCGATAAAAGTAAAAGAAAAAGCGTGAACGGCGTAATGACGTAATAAAATTCTTGTAAAACGATGCAAGTAAAAGGTAGTTCGACGAGAAGAAAGTAGGAATTTTTAATACTATGAGATATTCTTTTTAACGTGAGTCGATGATAAAATAGATACGCGATGGTATACGTGTGATCCTCGTTGAAAATTTCACGAAACCAGGTTAGCCTAGTTATACCATAGCGGAGATAAAGATGCACCGAAAAGTGGACGTTGGTCGACGCAAAGCGGGGAGGAGGGAAAAAACGCTCGGTTTGCTACGGGAATCGGCAACGTCAGGATGCGCAGTCGAAAAGTTTAGCGGAGAAAAGAGGAGAGCAATTTTATTATTCCGCAAGGAGGTTTATCCCGCTGCGAGGATATTGCAGTAGAGTTCGCCCGTTTCACATATAGTATAACCCGAAGGAGAGTGGAGAGGAGTTACTTTCTTTGTGACCATCAAGTCGGTAAAGCTCGATAGGATATTCTGCTAGAAATTAGAAAAATCGGCGAGATTCGCGAATAACCGTGATTACGGAAAGATCGACGAAATCCGTTGGCAGTTGCGAAAATCGTACTTGAACAATTCCATGTAAATAGGATCGAGTTTCCATGTAAATTTGAAAATGTGAAATTTCAATTAGAAAATGTGAATATATTGCATGTGAAAATTCGTTCACATATTGAATAAGTGAACGACTTTTCACATACAGGGTGTCAATTAAGTCCCAGGACGGCTGTATATTTTCTCACGTAAAGTATTTCTGAAATAAGTCAAGGTTACTTTTTAAGTATCTTTCAACGTAGAATCCAATGGTGACCTTCAGTTTGACCTTGGATTTGTTCTTCAAGGTTATTTCAAGGTCTCCTATTTTTGACTTCCGATTCTGGAACAGTGGGAAATTTTACGTTCAGGTATATATCCATGTTATGTATTCATGTCAAGGTCATCCACATGGGTAAAAAACTCTGCCAAAAATCCCAAAATTAACACAGAAAACCTTACTCCATAAATGTATTAACTTTTCACACTGTACATAGATTAGGATTGCCTATGTTAAATTCGGGATTTTTGGCAGAGATTTTTACCCACATGCATGACCTGGACCCATATCATGGATACATACCTGAACGTAAAATTTTCCGCTCTTCCAGAATCTGAAGTCAAAAATAGGAGTTCCTACTTAAAAAAACAAAGTTGACCATGAAATAACCTTGAAGGTCAAACTGAAGGTCACCATTGGATTCCACGTTAAAAGATACTTAAAAAGTAACCTTGACCTTTTTCAGAAATACTTTACGTGAGAAAATATACAGCCGTCCTGGGATTGAATTGACACCCTGTGTAACATGTCACTATTCACATATTCTAAGTGAAATTCACATTGTCATATTTAGAGAGCTGACTTTTCCGTACTTGATTGTACAAACTATTGTACAGGGTATACCTGATCACCCGTACATCCTTAAAAATATAAAATACTGTTATATGAAAAATGGCAGAGGCAAAGTTGTTTTTCTCTGAGAGACAACTGAGAGACAAATATTATAGTAATCTTCAAGGTCATTCTTAAGGTTATTTCAAGGTCAACATTGTTTTTTCAAATAGCAACCTTTGTTGTCGATCCCAGATTCGTAAAGAGCGAAAAACTCTACGTTCAGGTAATGTATTATATTTATGGTTTGGTGTTAACACGTGTGTAAGATATATCGGAATACGTCTCGAAGAAACGGCCCAGAATTTCCTACCTTTAATCTATTACTCAATATTTTCCTAATTTTTCCCATAACGTATGTGCATAAGTGGCGGACTACTAAAATCCTACTGGGGTCTAGAAAATTTCCCCTACCTTTTCTCTGATACCTAACAAATCCCTAACGTTTTCGACACGGGAATCCAAGTATACATTTTTACATAACCATTTGTCTTATATTTTAGAAGGGGTGTACGGGTGGTCTGGACTGTCCCGTATATTCATATTATTTAGTAACATATCCTTTGGCTTTTCTTTATTACAGTAACTAATTACTATTGCGAACTAACCATGAGAATGTCACACCTCCGGGTCACGGATTTGGATGAAACTTCAGGAATTATTTTCTAGTACCTCACAATGAAATAAACCACCTTTAGTATAATCCAATCATCAAAGATAACTTTGTCATTTATGGCGCCTTTTTCCTACATAATTTTCAAATTAAAATATACTTATCTCGATGTCATTGCTGTTGACATAAACAATATTTGCTTGCACAATGAACAACAGAAAATCGAAAACCCTTATGTAAATGAAAACAAAAATGAAAATGGACAAATAAAAGCAATGATTATTTACTTGTAATCGAAATTTTCGCAAAACAGTGAGATAAGCAAATTCGGAAATTATCAACTCAACAAATGCTACAACGGAATAAAATAATTACGCAGCAAACAACGACCAAAATACCGGTGCAAGAATTATTAATTTCGAGCGTTCACAATGAGACAAACCCACACGGTGAACCGTGACGAGAGTGTGGGTGAAGCAGCGGGGGAAAATAAAGAAGGCCCGAGCAACGCGCCGCGCTAAAGTTTGGCGAACACGTTTATGCTTTTCACTTTTATTCACTCGGTCCAATCTGCCATTTCAACGGATCCTCCAGTTTACCGGGAGGCCGCGTTTGGTTCCGCGCAGCCTGGACCCGCTCGTGCGGATCCTTTGCCCCTCTCTCTCTCTTCCGACTAAGAAAATGGAAAAAAGTTACGCTCGCGCGATTTTCCTTCGGAGGATATACGTGCCTCCTCGTAGAGGCCTCCTCGGAAACTTCGCGAGTATGGAAATCCCAGTGCAGCTTCGTGGAATATACATTTTTTAGCGGACATGTTTCAAATGTGCGATATGAGCATAACTTATTTCTCCGCGAATCATAATTTTTTCATTAAACGTTTTATTCCAGATCTTACTTTTTTATAGCGTTTATTCAAATTTTATTGTCGAAACATATTGTAGAATACAAAGTAGGAATGTATGTAACGTTACATGAATCTCTTTATTGCAAAAACGAAATTCCATAGGTTGCGTCTGTTATTTACAGAAATACAAAAATCTTGTACAAACGGAAGTCTCGGAATTTGATACGAATTTTTAATTTTATAAAAACTTCTGGAGTAAAAAAAATAACTTGAATATTTGAGACATGAATAATTTACATGACCTACTTGAGAAAAGTAAGAGACGAAACGCATATTAATGCACATACACTTTTGCTTTATGGAAATGTTTATGAAACAGTGTTCGAAATAGTCATGCTTTAACCAAAAAATATACAAAAAATAACAAAAAAAATTGAAAAAATATTCATGCGGATACTGCACAATAAAATATTTTAAAAAATCTAAAGGTCTTGACGTTTGTCTTTGTTTTCCAAATGCTTCCTTAAAAGGGAAAGTTTGCAAGACAGTCCACGGATTGAAATAAAGAAAGTAGCGCGATGGGAGTAAAAGTTCTAACAGGCGCTTAAAAGGGGTGGCGACACATTAGAGGAAACGAAGGCGCGAGAAACTGGAGCGACAGGGTAGTTGAGTGAAAGAGAAAACGAATGGCTAATCGCGATTAGGACCACGGCTCGTAAACTTGCGCGTCTCGGCAAATTGGAAAACTTGGATGCGCGAGAAACTCGGGCAACCTTTTCACGAGATGCGTTTTCTACACTCCCCGGGGAAACTGGATCGATATCGTGCTTAGGAAGATGGAAATTTTCGTTACCTTTTTATTGCCGATAGTACTTTTTTTTATATTTGTTTTATTAATATAATTTATTCTGAGTAGGTCTACTAGTTTGGTTCTGGGCTACCCTACTCTTCCTCGCCCCTCCCCTCGGACATTTCTGGCTCACCCCCACCCTTTGTGACCTTCTGAGTCGCTCCGCTCCTCCTTCCACACTCTTCGGGCATTTCTGAGCCACAATTCTACGATGGGTCTTAACCCAACTAAAGTGTGCAATTCTGGTCTTAACTCAAATAAAAACGAGAGAGCTGCAACCTGACATCCGTTATCCGCTTTCCACAAGTCGCACCATGCGATCCTCTTTTCGCTAGCTTCGATCCGGGTTCCCCGATCCACAGTTCCATAGTTGCGACACGCGATCCGCGGTCGCAATTGTAGAACCGCTAGCTTTCGCATTCCGTTTGCCGAGGTCAGCGACCGCAATCGAAGACATCAGTGCACGCGAGCTTTCACCATGCGTAATCGCATGGTCGGTAAGGCAGGCGTGCGTTGGGAAGATGGCCGCGTGATGGCGCTCCCGCGAGGTGTCGACTTTTCGGTGATAGTTTGAGTGCGTGAAAACTATCGGTTCAGATGGGATATTACCTGTTCTAACCTGAGGTTCTGCCGCATGCTGTCAAAACATTTTCGAGCAATTCGTCCAGCAGCACATTCACGCAGCAGTTTCGAGTTCGAGATACTTGTCATGCAAGAATGTTTAATTATAAGTATTAGTATTGGTATAAATATTTTTTATTTATTTATTTTTTCCCAGAACGAGTACATTCTTCCCGCACGCACCGTTAAAAATAAAAAAGAAAGACCCATATCAGAATTGCACATTTTAGTACGAGTTAGACTCATCCTAGAATTGTGGCTCAAAAACTCCAGAGTGGGCAGGAGGGTAGTTGCGAGGAGGGGTGGGAGAGACCTAGAGCCAACCTAGTAAAAAACTAAAAAAATATTCAACACCAAAAATAGTACAGAAACATTTTAAGGGATATTCACCTTTTCAACGTTCATGTCAACATCGTCGTTGTAAGCATCCTAGATGAGACCTTTAAAAGACTGCAAATATTAAATTAACATAGTCAAATTCTACGCGCATTCATTTCTGTCATCCTGAGAATCGCGAAATGTCGGGCCATCACGGATTAGCGCTGAATACTAGTGACGATATTGCGAAAATATGTCGCAAATAATTTCATAATGTAACGTCCCGGAGTATTGTTTGACTCTGCAGTAAACACCAGGATATTCCAACAATCAATTAATCATTTCAATTATCATTTGGAACAAATTAGCGCTAACGACTTCCAATTCGAACATCAATGCGATATATCTGATGTCGTACAGCTTTAAGGTATAATGTCATATTCAAAAGGATCATTGCAAACGAATGTAATTGTTACATCGGTCATTTAATAATTTATAATTTTAAAATTCAAACTTAGAGTATAAATTATTATCTCAATAATTGATTTTTTACAAAAAAAGATTGGTATTCGGATAAACGTAATATATTTTCAAAAAATACTAGTCGTTGAAAGTCTCGTTATTTCCGCAATCTCGAACATCCATCCGCCTACAAAGTAGCCTCTCTCAATTCACGGTATCCTCAACTCAGCCAACAATATAGTTCAATCAGCGAATCTCGCGGGAGGGTCAGCGAGCCTTCTACAGAGTTGCAGTGAGTCTGGGAGGCCGGAGAGCATTCGATTTCGGATGAGGCATCGGCCCAAGTGTCAGTCCTCGGAGTTGAGGTTACCCAATCCTCGAACCCATGGGATCGGCCGGCGATGCCGACGACGACAACAACGAAAACCGAGAGGTCAAGAAAGACGAGTACGAGACGGATCCTAAGCACCTTCCTTGACTGGTGGGCTAAATAATAAATTGCAATTATATCATTTTCAGCGACGTCAATATTTACTGTAATTTAATGTATTTATAAAAGGGAGAAAGGACAATATATTGAATTGGAGATCATTAGTCTCGAACTGGGGAACAGGTGCAAAAAAAGGAGACAATTTCATTGTGCAAATGTCGTCGTAAATAAAACAATACTTCTGGAATCTAATGGGCTGGTATTGAATAACAAAATAATGGAATATTAAGGGAGTTAGATATTACGTTTTACCTTGCACATATTCTGCATGAGGGATTTGATGTGTTTAAATATTATAGTAAATGTGAATTCATTTTTGAATTCAAAGTTAAAGGTTTTTATTAATCCTAGCTACGCGACTCTGTTGTCAAAGTAAGGATAACAATGTTCACTACTTTTTCGAAATACAACACCTTGAATTATGCTCTATCGATTTTATTTACAGTTGTTTAAGATGTACTTCATAAAAAAAATGACGTTGAAGCCATTAAAGAGGCGTTTGTCCTACGATGTTTTCATTTTACAATATTTTTCAATTTTACGCCTCTTTCTCATCATTTAGAAAAGAGAAGGAGGGTACCTTAAAATTCGAGAATTTGAAAATATAGTACTTTTTAGGGGTGAATCATTTCTACTTTAGGTTGTAAAAAAACACTTTTGTAAAGTTTCCTTTTATAAGTTCCGACATTAACGGGTACCTTAATACAGTAAATTTAATTTTGATTTCAGCTAATTAAATCATCAAAAGGTGTCGATATAACCCAATAAAAGAGTACACATTCACAATCGCCATCGAGTTCCCCCGACAGTCCACAAAGGTTGAAAGAAACCCAACGGTCGAGTAACGCGCGGGCGAACAGAGAGATTGGCGCAGAAGTACACAAGCGGGACTGCACGGTAAGGGGGGTAGGGGCAGCTTCAGGTTATCGGAGGATTTGCCGTGGCGCACGCAGTCGTTGCCGGGGCTATCGTTTGAAGTGGCGCCCGTTCGCGCCCCTTCTCGCCCCGTGTTTATCATCCGCGTCGAGCGGACATGGAGAGGGCAGGATGAAGTTTGCACGGGCGCACGCTGCTTACATAATGGAAAAGCCGGATCGTGCAGGGACGCGCGAGCGCGATCATCGGAACGCGAGATGCATCGTCGGGGCTGACGCACCGCCGCAACCGCCGACAACGAACAATTCGACTCTAGCCACAGCTACTGCTAAAGCAAGCAGCTCTCCCGGTCCGTTAACGGACTCCACTGTTAATTTTCCGCATTGTTCCACAATTTTGAACGATTTTTAGGCCTTCGATTTGGAACTACGATCAAATGTTGTAATTCTAAAAAACATTTTTTTGTTTCATATTGGGAATACAATATGAGGATAATCATTTCAATTGGAGCACTAACTTATACCCGGTTAACTGGATAACCGATCCATAGATTTATTCTATTAAAAATACAAAGAATCGATTAACATGGTTTTGCAAATTAATCTAAAACTCTATTAAATCTAATATTGACTGATATTTACAAAAACTATATTTAAGACAAGATATTCATATAGGATCACTCAGTAGGAAAAGCCTACTGGACAATGTACATAAGTAGACTCCAGAGGTAAATCAACTGAGTACGATAGTCACAGGGTTGTGTATTTTACGCGAACATGGCTTTGCCAAAGATTAGAAGCGCTCGGCATATTTCGCACGTCGATTCCCTCGTAGAATGGATCATCGACCGATCATCCCTGAAACAATACCCGTTCGCGAGCTGATCAAGGGATAGTCAGTTCAGATGGAAGGTCAGTGTATGGCATCAAAGCCAGCAAGCGAGATCCGTCGAAAATGAGAAAATTCGAGCAATAATATAAAATATTAGTACAACATTCTCTTAAAAAAGGTTTTTAACATAATTAAAGAGCATAATTTGGACGAGAGTTTGAATGCATTTAATGTTTGGGAACAAGAATTAGGATAAAAAACACAAAAACACAAAAGCTTCAAAGCAAAAAGAGAGAAAGAACGAGTCAGATAGAAAAATTTATGAGGTGCGAACGCGACATTTGTGGTAGTAAAATAATAGCTAGTGGTCAGTGGCCATCGACTTTATCCGTTTTCGTCTCAAAATAACCCACCCCCCTCCTTTTTACCGTTTCCTCTTTCGATGGACGAATTCCGGCGGTTACTTGATTTATACGTATGTTTTCCAGCACATTCATCCTTTTTACACAAAGTTGGTGAATGATGCGTGAGCCGACGCTTCAGGTCTCGCGGGAAAAGTTCCGCTCCGGGCGGTGGTCGTTCAGGTGCAAATACCGGACGCTTTTCTCGCACCCACGCAATTTCCATATCAACCGTTTTAACTTTTAATTTGTTTTAATAATTGTATTTTGAATATTCTGGCGCATGATTTGTTTTGTTGATTAAGAATATTAAATTTACATTTGAATACATTCTTGAAACCTAGATTAACAATAACAATAGAGAATTGTATATCTATAATCTTAAACAATTTCATATTTGTATTTATAAATTTTAAATTGAATGGGCAGTGATATGAAGGTATGGATGAGATATGGAGACATGGACCACGGTGGAAAAATTATGCGAAACATTTATTCAGTTAGTAGTGTAATTGTAGGTGTTACATTATCTACCGAAGAATTAGACGATTCTTAGGTAACAACAAATCAATTGAATTGCTAACGAGCAATAAATACCATTAATACAAACTAATAATTCTCAATTACTAACAGCTTTACAAAAGCTAAACAAACCGCAAAATCGCGGTAACCAAAAGAAAAAAATACCGTCATCGCCTCTACCCATGAGTCGACCACAGGGGAAAATACAACTGGAAAACAGTAGCTGCATTACTTTGATCGGCTATAGCTGGCCGGTCCGCGCTGCCTGTGTGCGCGTGCGCAGGGGACAAAAGCGACATAGTCGGCCGCAAACAAACGGCGAAACGCTACCGACCGCACGCGAAAAAACGTGCCTGGGGATCAAATTTCAATCACCGAATCCCATCGTCGCCGCATCGGCAAACACGTAGAAATCCCGGCCCGCAGCTCAACTTCTGACGATCGATCGTCAGCGTAACGAAATGCGAAAAGTTGTATCGGTATCAGATGGTACGGATTTTCCTTTATCTTTTGAGATTATCGAGTTTTCCCTTGCTGCGCTTTCTCCAGCTACTCCGTGGTCATCTTATTGCGACACAATTTTCACAACCATATAAAAGAAGTGTAGATCAAATTATTATCTCTAAATTGTGAATAAGTTCGATGTTAGCCGTTTTATAAAGCCAAAGTATGTTCACGTTCGTTATATAGATAATTAAGTAAAACTAGACTCAAACAAGTGAAGTTACTTATTAATAAGAAATCTTCCAATTGCAGTATTAGAGTAAGTGAAACATTTTATGATATATATTTTTGATTCAATCTTAAAATAAATTAACTTTTTACAGTTCATTCTGTAAAGTGTATCATACAGGGTGTCAAATCCCGGGACGGATGTATATTTTCTCAGGTAAAGTATTTCTGAAAAAGGTCAAGGTTATTTTTTAAGTAACTTTCAACGAGGAATCCAATGCTGACCTTCAATTTGACCTTGGACTTGACCTTCAAGATTATTTCAAGGTGAAAATTGTTTTTTTTTTTAAATAGAAACCCCTATTTTTGACTTCCGATTCTGAAAGAGCGGGAAATTTTACGTTCAGGTATATATCCATGTTATGTATCTATGTCAAGGTCATCTATATGGATCAAAATCTCTGCCAAAATTCCCAAATTAACATAGGAAATCCTAATCTATGTACAGTGTGAAAACTTAATACATTTATGGCGTAAGGTTTTCTGTTAATTTAGGGATATTTGACAGAGATTTTGACACATATGGATGACCTTAACATGGATACATGAGATGGATATATACCTGAACGTAAAATTCCCCGCTCTTTCAGAATCTGAAGTCAAAAATAGGGGTTTCTACTTAAAAAAACAATGTTGACCTTTCAATAACCTTGAAGGTCAAGTCCAAGGTCAAACAGAAGGTCACCATTGGATTCCTCGTTGAGAGTTACTTAAAAAATAACCTTTTCCTTTTTCAGAAATACTTTACCTGAGAAAATATACAGCCGTCCCGGGACTTAATTGACACCCTGTATAATTAAAAAGTTACGCATCATTTACATAGGTAAACTGCCACTGTTCCTGGAATTTCAAAATTTTTTGACAGCTGGCAAGCATACAAAATATGACTTCTCACGGTAACTTGCCCCCCTCCCCTCCTACCTCTCCCCCACCGCTCAAAAAATTGGTATTTTGATAAATCTGTTTTTTAAGCAATATAAACACTTTTAAAAATCTGAAAAAATTTAAGCACATTCTACGTAAAAATGTGTATGTAAATGATCTGGATATTCTGCTTAATTTGTAAAATATATTATTAATAACAAATAAATACATGACGTACCGACGAGTTACTCGAATATCATTATACGAATTTAATCATATATAGTGGTACATTAACTGTCAATGTAAAACTTTAACTGAGCAGTTCTAATTTTCAAACATCCCAGAACGCCATAAATTAGTTAGGTACGCTGAGCGAATTTTAACAACATGGATTATCTATGTTAATTTTCCTCATCAATTACATTCTAAAATAGATTAAAATAAAATCAATGACTAAACGATTACACGCTTCATGTAAGTGCACTTTTGCAATACCAACTGCCATATTGTAAAGACATTAACATGAAAAGCGGCGAAATAAAAATATCCAGTAAATTAATTATTTATCAATTCGACCTCACAGCAGCTGGCGGCTGTATTATCATTTTCTCGGTGTGTATTTATGCCCAAGGCGGTGGATTTTATTTCGCTATTAACAGGCTCTTGATAAGTGGGAGGAGGAAGAAGGTGGGAGCAAAGTAAAGAAATAAACGGTAACGGCGCGCGCCTTCCCGCAAACTCGTCTTCCGTTATCGTGGCTTTTCCACGCTCCGCGCCGTTTTCTCGGCGGGCCGAGGGCGTAAGGAAAGTTTTTACACCCCCGGCCCATCTGGCGACTGCATCGCAAGTCTGAACTTCGCGGTTGTTTAATCGGAATTGGCTATATTCGATCAATATTTTGTTTTTGCGCTGTTTTTCCACTATAGCTTTTGTGTTTTGCCAGATCTTTACTTTGCGAAAGTAGTTTTCTCATTCTCCAGGTTGCACTATTCGCTTCTCTTAATTTTCTTTCTATTGTATTTCATTGCTTAAATAAACTTGTTAATTTTTTATGTGGCGGAAATCCGAGAGAAACGGATAGAAATTATAAATTAGTAATGAGCCAGAAATATTACCGGATATGCCTTTAGCGCGTTTGCAACTAAAATATTCAAATCGAAATGTAGGAAATTCAAAATTTATTAATGCTGATTGCAGTTGCCGTGTACTTTATTAAAATCCTATTAGTTGCGGTTCTAATTTTTAGTAAGTTGAATTAACAGTAAACTCAGAGAATTATTTATAAACAAGTATTTTCATTTTAATAAGTTAAGATGACGGATTCTAAAATAGATCTACCAGACAAAGATCCTGAAGTTTATTTTAAATATCATAGAAATAAGAGAGTAATTTCTACGCGCATAATTTGTGTCAACATATTCCACCTGTGATTTTAAAAAATACAGGAAAACAAGTTGCATTAAAAAAACATTAATAATTTGTTCTGAACACAACGGGCTAAACATAGTCAAAAAAATAAAAACTTTCAAAAGAACTTTCCAGAAGACGACTAGTTACAAGTCCCTGATATTAGGGTTTAAAATACTTTGGCTTCGACTATTACAATAAATACGATGAATGCAACAACTACAATAAGTGCAACGATTTTGACTAAGCCTAATAACTTCGACCACGATTGTGGCTACAACTGCAACTACGATGATTTCGAATACAAATACAACTACGATCACAAATATGACTACGACTACAACTACGTGTATCGTGACGACGACTTTAATAACAGCGAGGACTACGACAATAACGACTGGATCAATTAATAAGATTAAAAAGACTTCGACGAGTGCAACGACTTTAACTATGCCTACGACTGCGACTACAACTACAATTACGTCGACTGAGACTACAAACGTGACTACGACTATGACTACAACATTGTCGACAACAAATACGACAATGAGGCCAATAATGATTAAGATAGTTTTCCGTCTGACTAAACGCGCACATTAACTACTTTTTAAACGAACTTCAATCTAAAACCACTAAAATATTTGGTATTACAATTAAATCATCCAGTAGTTTATTTATAACTGAACTTAATAAGTGAATAACTTACTGACGACTATTTGTACTAAATAGTAATTGAGAAGTAATTTTTAAATTCTTGAAAGGCTATACCGGCTTGTGAGAGATGGAATACAAGAAAATGGTGCGAGTGATCGAGCAATTTAACGATGAATGATTATTCCTGTATTTCAATGCAAAAGAGAGAATATGATCGAAGGAACAGTTTGATATTCAAATTATGGAAGTTTCTTTTTCCTGCAATATTGAGTTATGAATTGCTAACTTCATTTAGATTGAGTAAATAATTACAATTATTGAATTACATGATACGTACATTTTTCGAGATAATGAATAAGTCGCATTTAAAAGTTTGTTTAGCATGCAAAGGTTAAAGATAAATTTACTGATCAGAATAGAGCGTAAAATACGTATTTTGCTACAACAGTAAATTTTAGTTGATAAAAGTCCATTAAAAGTTATAAAAACCAGTATAAACTAAATTTTGAAAACGAAAATAGATTTATATACGAGGGATACCTCATGTGTACATAAAAAACAAGTGCAAGCAAGAAATTGTATTAAATTAGTTCATTCGAAATAGTAGTTTTTGTGCATGAAAGGGATCTTAAAAAAAAGAACCGCGAAATCGTCGAAATTCCCGTAGAAACCGTCGCTCTTCCAGACCGCCTTAATAGAGTTCCGACGGGGCAACCGATCAATCGCTGAGTGGGAGTCTCTCCTCTCGAGGATCGAGCGAGAGGCGAGGGCTGCGCCTCCCCGAAGCATCTTGCGCGATTCGCAGAAATAAATTACCGGCCGCGAGTCCGAGACGTTGACTTATGGCGGCCTCGACGCCGTCTGGATAACCGTCGAGGGACGAGCGATAAGCGACGCTCGAAACGCTCAAAGAATTGTTAACGGGCCGGATCTTGATTTTACCCGGTATAAATGTTTCCGGCATCGATTCGCCGTATTCCGCATTCGCTTTTAAGTAGCTCACTTTCGAAACTGCCGCTTTCGATTCCATAAATCTCCTGGCGATCTTTGAACCATCGAAAATCTTACACTCGTTGTTTCGACAAAAAAGTAAATGTTCAAATCGAAGTTTATTTTTGATTCCACGATTTAATTTAATTAACTAAAATAGCTATTGAAAAAGTACGCGGGTTTAAGAAATTGATTGCGATAAGATTCGCGGAAAACAATTGCATTATTTCAATTAAAACTTTTTCTCCCGAAAAGCTTTTCTTCCGTATTTTTGCCTAGTCGAACTTCACAGAAAGCGCCACCCTCCGATCGAATGAAATAACCGGCGAACTGGAGGCGAGTCGAGAAAAAGAGATAATGACGCCGACGACGAGCGCGTGTCCAAGACGAGAAATCGTCGTATTTTTCCGCGCGAAATGAAGAAGGGGAGGTCGGAGACGAGAGCAGCTGTTACCGCTCGCGAGTCCCGTGGAATTTTGAGCTCTTCGATTCTTCCGCGGCGAAAAGGGCCGGTGAGCTCGGCGAGACGGAAATTCTTGTTTCATACGGCCAATGTGTGAGTGAGGGGCTCTTCCAAAATCGATCACAAGAACTTCTGCCTCAGAGATATATTATAGTTTTTTTTTCTATTTTAGTTTTAGTTTCTTTTCCTTGTTTGCAGCGTTATAAGTTTATAAAGTAACATCTTACACAATACTTTTTAGAAGAACATATTATTTTCAGTATAAAACTGATAAAGGCGGTTCAATTAACGTAGTAAAGGCTACAAACTTTTATAAATGTCATTAATCGAACTTAATAAATTCTTAAGCGTTGCTTAGTTTTTTACCTTCAACATAATTTTAAGAAAATATGTTTGAAAATACAAATTCCTTTTTCTTTGAAATCTATATTCAGAAATAAAATTGTGTAATGTTAATTAGATAACAGATTGACATCGCTTTATTTAGCATCCTTCACGTTAAAATTTAACAACCTTCCATTGTAGTCTGAACTAATTAAAAATCGAAATTAGCATTCATCTGGCAACCTGGTTCTTGGCGACCCTCCCAGCATCGCAAGCAGCTAATTAAAATGTCAGCGGTTGTCCGACAATTCATCTAAAAATTTCTCTCAGTATACACGTCACAGGAGTAAAAAAAGAAAATTTCTCAGGTCGCGTAATTTATTGGATTGGCGCTTTCATTTCGCGGGTCGCGCGCGGTGCGGCGCCTCGAAAGAAAGCATCAGGAGGCCCCCTTATTGATTTATCCGATTAAGAGCACCGCTGTAATTCGGTTTAACCGTGCGCGCGGAGAAAAATCGAAAATTTATTAGCCAAAGTGCAGCGGCCCCTGACCCTACTATCTTTACCTTCGCGATTTTCCGCGGTATTGTTCGACTCTACGCGAGGCGCGAAAGGAAATTGAATATTTTCCTGTCCGATGAAAAACTTGCCGCGATAATTGGAAATCTTTAATTGCGTTTTGCTATCCGACCAAGCGTTTATTTTCTTATACGCCAGCAGCGCGTTCAGGCGGCATTTGCGCGGTGGTTTGCGGTTTTTACTTTACAAATCCAGCACTGAGGTTCGTTTATTTAAATATTTATAGGAATTTCACAATATTCGAAAAAATTTTACATCTACTACGCCAGGGACTTTTATTCTTCAAGGTACGTGACTCTGCATAGCAAACATATTGTCGGAATAAATAACCATTAGTCTAATTAAAAACAATTCTGCTGTTTTCTTGAAAAATAACCGAAGTTGTTATTATTTAATTCGTTATCATTTTTCACTGTCTTTTGGAACCTAATAGTAATCGATATTGTTGCATTTATATTATGCAACCATTGTCATTCTTCATTTTTGAAAATTTGAAGTTAAAGTAACTTATAGAAAATAAGTACCTCCTATTTTATTAGTTTAATGCCCCCCCCCCTCCCGTTCGGAGGAGGGTACAGAGAAGGCCTTCATATCCCGCTAAAGTTCTTTAAATTTCCCCCTTGTCCCGTTGTTCAGAGTTTAATCGTTAGCTCATCGCCATGTTTTTCCGTCAGTGTTCGTTACTTAACTAGTCCCGTATACCGCCGATGTTGTTTGGGTAGGATAGTGTTTAGACGTCTGATCCGCCCGGGCCTTCTGACCAAGGTGCCGTACATCCTTCATACGTTTACCGCTCCCCTCTGGGGGGGGGGAGGGGTGCGGTCTGGTCTTTGGGGCTTGCTATTTAGTTATAAAAATTTGGAATAAATACAAACATCTAAGCAACAGGACAATCACACGGAACGAAAGACGAGGGCGGGACAGGCGGCCGATCAACTTTAGAAACAAGGGATGAAAGGAACACTACTACCCACCCCCCTCCTCAGTGAATTGTCGAACACCGCTCACGTAACAGCTGGAAATGCAGAGGAGACCCATGATCCGTTCGTTGCAGGAGTCCCATCCGCCGAGGGCGCCCACAATAAAAGCCTCCACCCTGGCCCGTTAGTTAAGCGGCTAATGGCTGATACTTCGTTAGCTTCTGCTTACGGGTCTACTGGAAGGCTTCGAAACGATTTTCGAATGGATGACTACGTCGATCAGGGTAATGCGGTGGCCGACTTCTTCGCGAACGACGATGTCTGGTCTTAAGGCCGCTACAGGGCTGTAGACTCCCTCGACAGTGCGGTTCATCCGATGGCTTTGACCAGCCTGTCCTGCACGGCGTCATGGTGCCGCAGCCAAGCCGCGGAATGCGTTAAACAGTGGTTGAGCACATGAGGGATCGTTTCGAGATCACTCCCGCTTTTGCGACACCACTTGTCCACGTCCGTCAACCACCTTTTGGTGGCATTCAGGGGGAAGACATCGAGGCAGGTGCAGTACATAAATCGCCAGTCGCAAAAGCAGGTGTACCTACCGGTACGGAGGAAGTGGTTAGAAACCGCATTTCTCCTGGTGTCCTCGAATGCTTTGTCTTGATCTGGTTTGGAAGGAGCACTCCCTCACAGTGCCGAACCAAGCTGTACCTGAATGACGAGACAACTCTTTGTGCATCCCACGACAACACCCAATGGTGTTCACGTAGGACTCTAAACTGGAAAGCAGCGGAAGAGGTCTCCATGTCGAATTACGAGCAAATGCGCTTCAGACTCGGTGATGCAAAAGATACAGTACTGTTCGGTAGAAACCCCAAGAAACACGATTGGGGAAGATACCGGAAGCAACTGGAAGAGAAGCTCCCAGAACCAGTGGATGATCTACGGTCGGTGGAGTTAACAGAGATCTACAGTGCCAAGATCCAGAAGGTCATTATCTGGCCCTAAGAAAATAGTGGAGTAAGAGAGGTTTAGAGGAGTTGGCCAACTTTAAGGTGGCCCAGCGATGTTATAAAAACGCACTCGAAGCGTCAAAAAAGGAGGGCTGGAGGCTCAACAGCATCCCGTAGGTGGCCAGGCTTAATAGAATTCTGGCCACACCCACGGGAAGCGCCTCTTTGGCCAAGCTAAGCTACCGACTGGGGAGTGGGCCACAGATGACAAGAAAGCTTTGAATTGTCTTCTGGAGGCGCACTTTCCAAGTTTAGACCAAACCACTTACACAGATCCTGAGTCAGCTTACCAAACAGAAAGCAACTGGGACACGGCAACGAAAGTGGTAACGGAAGAACCTATTAGATGAACGGTCGAATCCTTCGAGCCCCACAAGACTCCGGGAACCGACGGCATTTTTCCCGCCTTGTTACAAAAAGGGACAGATAGATAATTCTAGATCCACTAGCGAGGATTTTTAGAGTCTGCCTCGAACTGGGCTATTTACCTAGTGAATGGTGGAAATCAAAACTATCAAAAGCAATCTTTCTACCGAAACCAGGAAGATCGGTACATGAGAGTGTGAAGGACTATAGGCCTATAAGCCTCACGTCCTTTCTCCTCAAGTCGCTTGAAAGATTGGAGGATTGATACATCAGGGACGGTGTTCTGCAAATGATACTTCACCACACGTAGTACGTGTAAAGGGAGAGCAAATCGACAGATTCAGACCTTGATGAGGTAACAACGAGAATTAAAAGAATGAAAAACAGGTATGGTTTTGGTGGCCTTCTTTGTTGTTGACGGAGCCTTTAGCTTCACCTCGGAAAGAGAATTTGTCAAGGATCGCATAGACACGGCGTCGGTACTGCTCTTGTCAGGTGGATTCGAAGTGCTCTTGTTGGCAGAATCGTCAAAGCACAATGGAGCTCAACCACCGGCAGCGGACGCGCAGCAAAGGGGATGCCCACAAGCGGAGTCCTCTCACCTGCGCTTTGGTCGCTGGTGATTGATGAGCTACTAAAAAGACTCAATGACTTGGATACTTACGCACAAGCTTACGATGATGTCGATGAACCGACCCTTACCGGCCTTATGAGGCTGGCTCTCAGTATGATGGAAACATGGTGTAAGAAGCTCCAAGGAGACGAAATACCTCGGGGTCACCTTTAACTGTAAGCTCAATTGGGCCAAGCACCTGCAGACAAAGAAGCACATACATTGCTACCTTCTGGGCCGGTGGGAGAGAATTTGGGGGGGTTACCTGGGAGCTTAAGCCCAGGATGCTTCATTGGCTGCATACAACAGTTCTCAGACCTAGACTGCTACATGGGACCATCTCTTAGTGTCTTAGATGTAGACTAAAAATGAGAATCCTAGTCATGAATAGACTACAAGGATTAATTATCAGGAGCATCACGGGGGCGAGAAGGTCGACGCCACTAAAAGTTTTGGAGATGGTGCTCAATTTTCCCCCTCTGGATCTTATGGCAAGGTCCGTTGCATTTAGAGCGAAAATTAGGACCTCAAAGGACTAGCTTGGAAATGGATAGGGGGCCTCTGATGCTGGTATACCGACGGTTCCAAGGACGACAAAGGTACAAGAGCTGGTAATTGACTGAAAAGCAGCAACAGAGAACTAGTCTTCTCCCTGGATAAACTCACCACCGTCTTCCAGGCTGAAGTTAGAGCTATTAGAGGCTGTGTACTGGAAGAAAGATGGTCTAATAAAGACGTCTTCATTTATTCGGACAGCAAAGCGGCTCTATCAGCTCTGAATAAAGAAGTTACATCAACGTAAGTTAAGAAATGTCGTGATGCCCTGAACGCTTTAGCGACCAAGTGCAAAACGGTACTCCGGTGGGTACCGGGTCACTCCGGCATCATAGACAACGAAAAGACAGCCAGGCTTGCAAAGGGAGGCTCAGCTGGAGTTAGAGCTACTGAAGCAACATTGACCATATCCACCTGCGCTATTGAGGCATGTACCCGAGCATGGGTAGAAGATAGACAGCTCAGGGAGTGGAGGAACCTCCAAGCCTGCGGGCATACCAAGGCGCTTGTTTGGCGACTTTATACCTAGCGGCTGGATTAAAGGTATGATCAACCTCCCTAAAAGGCAACTACTAAGGTTGATTTTTGAATGGCTTTCTGACCATTGTGACTTATCGCACCATCAATGCAAGGCAGGGAAGAGAACTCACAGGCTCTGTAGGCTCTGTGGTGAGTAGGAGGAAACATCATTACATTTACTGTACCACTGTCCAAGAGTACTGGGCAGGAGGCGCCAGGTGTGTGAGGAATTCTTACTCGAGCCCAAAGATATTTGCACCTTCAGTGTTGAGCTTAACAGGTACAATGAAAGACGCGTTAGTAGGTGGATAAAATCCGACCTAGGCGCGAAGCCGTCACGTCCCCGCACAGGGGCTGACGGCGCGCATGCCCCCACCTTTCGCTGACTATTGACTATCGACTATGTTCTCAGCTCTTATGCATGCGGAAAAAACCAACAGGCACAAATATGCAAGATTTCGAGTGTCTACTCGTGAATAAGCCCGCAAAATATCTCTAAGTATTGCATTTTAGTTTCAGTTTTATTTCAGTCTAGCGTGTACGCGCGACGAACAAGATTATATCATTAGGTTTGAAATGGTTACAGTTCTCCGCGGCAAACGGACTGTATAAGATGTGTGTGGAATATAATTGCGTAACTGTACGATGATGTGTGATTTAATTGTAATACATGTATGGCGTGTGAGCCAATTTCATTGTGCGTCCGTCATTGAGCCCATTGAAGAATTGACTTCAATCGAGGAGGAAATTAAAATATACCAAAGAATATTCCTAAGAACAGCTTGTAGGCTATTAGTTAATCGACTAGAATTTAGAGTAAAATAGCTTAATTATATTTCCATGTTGTACGATAGTAAAAAACATGTTCAGTTTCAAAAATTCATTGCACACCGTTAGCCTCAAGAAACCGCTGTCACAATTTGCGCAAGGGCGACCAATGCCAACGGCCATAATTTATCTCAATTTGCAGCCGACATACAATAAATCAGAGGTGCGCAAACAAAACGCGCCCGCATGAGCCCACCGTGTCGCCTTATCGACGCGTCACGTCGCGACTCTCGCCTTTCCTTTCTTTTTTTTTATCGCTCTTCTTTTTTGCACCTACTCCGAGCTTATTTTCGCGGATCCCCCATCGTGCTTCGACAGCATGAAGATAAAGCTGCGCTCTTGCTCGGTCCTCGACATGGAGGAGGAGGGAGGCTTGAAGGGGCGGGTCGGGAGGAGGCGAAAATCCGCGAAAGATTTATGGATGTACATCGGGCGCGACGTTGCGCGGACGATTCGAGAAGCATTTGTTTCTCGAAAATGGTACTGGCGCGGTTTTCCCGTCTACCCCTTACCGCCTTATTGAAACATCGAGTTGCCTTTGCTTTATCTTTTCCTTCATACGGATTTGATCGATGACAGCGCAACCCTCGAAAAGACCAAAGTTCGTTGAATTTATTCTCTACTATAGGTATTGTCTTCTCTGCGCTGCGTATTTTAAAATTGATAAATGTGATCGATCATTTTAGGATTTATATTCTATGGTCAAAAATAAACGATTTTTCGATCACTTATTCTCCTAATTAATTTAATTCACGCTTTTTAATTGTTTTTCCTTAATATTAATTCTTTAAACGTTTAAAGTTCATAATCATCTTTGGTAAGAAGGCTCCTAACGTCTTAAGGTTGCAAGAAAATTAATAAAAAAATTTAGTTGCGTTATTTATTTTTCTTGCTCTATTTTTATAGGCTAAATTATAGTCATTTTTTCTGAAAATTGAATTGAATTTTTAACATTTATTTCAATTCCAGATTGCAGAAAAGAGCACTGAACGTAGAAATTTTACAACTTAGGTCGCACGTTCGGCTTGAACAGCAATTTGAGAAACACTGGACGTTGCAAGTACACGCACTCATTTTTCACGCGTTTATTGCGCTGTTCTCGGTGTGGAACGGCTGACGGTTATTGCTCTACCATTTGCTAATATTCGCGCACACCACGTAAACGTAAATTTTCAAAAGTCGTGGATTTTTATAATTTCCGCCAAGAACTACTTGACTAAAATATCACCAACATAAAGATCTTGCCGCTAGTGCAGTCCCGTCGTCTCTTCTCTTCCGAAGTTATGATATCCGGTCAATTTCCAAATTCTGCGGTAGTGAGTACTTTTAATATAGTTCATTTTTGTACGCTTCTGTAACACACGTTTCCTATCCTTATCATTTAATGGACATTTTTTAAACCTGTAACTAACTGGCCAAATATATAAAAAAAATCAATTCAACAATGAAAAAAAGGAGTCGATTTCTAGCAGAGAATTTTTCTCCGTAGAACAAAATTTGTAGATTTCAGATATCATAAATTGAGAGACATTGTGTCAGAATATAATAAATATTACGTTTAATGTTCACTAAAGGTTTAGTGCATGGAAATCTAATAGTAAAGAATCGTTTAAGAGTAATGGAAGAGAACCAGAATGAATGGAATGGAGACTGCAAATTGCTTCAATCAATTGAAAGTATCATTAATAAATAGGTACGGCTAATAAGATCCTAAAATGTCAAAGCTGAAATTAAGATGATTGAAATTTAAACAAATTATATAAAATCTCATCTACTTAGTTTCTGTAAATTTCCAACGTCGTAACTTGATTGATTCCTTGAAGGATGAATAAAGTAATTTTGAGATATTCTCGTTAATTTTTGTACAGCTTATCAAGAACAACTCTATTTAATTAAAATTTTTTCTGGATTTGGTCATTTTTTTATCGTAGTCGGTTCATTTGATTTAACAAAAAATATAGAAGTTTCTATCGAATTATTATTAGCTTTTCCATGACTTATGGATGATACTACTACGTTGTTTTACTGCGATTCATAACATCGAGGAAAACAAACGTCGAGTAAATCTACGGTTATAACGGTATTTGATGCTCCGATCAAATGCGTACCTTGTTTCGTTAAATTTTATGTTCAATATATCACTGAAACCTTCAATCATAAAGCTTGTTCCGTTATTACAAAATAAAAGATGCTTGGTTCTAAACATGGGTAAACCAATCAAAACGACACGAAACTCAAGGGCAATCTGGAGGTAAATTTGAGCACGTGAGGAAAATTTTCTACAGTACTAACAGAAATTTGTAATTCAATTGTGCTGGCGACGCTGGACTAATCAAAACCTTGGCAAACAGCAATGATCTGCTTAGACATCAAGTGGACCAACTTTATCCGCGGACTCCGAGTTGTCAAACGAGTGCGGGTTGGACGGAGAGGGGATGACACGCGATAGAATGGGTAGATGACCCGAAACACGGACGTTGCTCGAAATGACTTTCCAGCCCCCGGAGGTTGCCTGCGGAAGTATGGATATAGGCAATTAAAATTAAGTGGCAACGACCTGGATGAGACGACGTGAAAATAACGTCAGCTTCTCCCAACCTCATCGATCTACTGTATTGTGTTGGATGTACTTAAAATTTTCACCGTTATCAAAGTTGGGTTTTAATGAAATTATTATTTAGATCCAGTCACCGTTTAAATTGATTATTACTTAATGCCTCGTTTTATTTTAAATTTATATGAAATTCAACTTCAAAAAAGTTCTCACGGTAAAATGGATAATCAAGAAAATAAAATTCAGCATTTGATAATTTATAGACCAAATTACGTAAAAATCCAACGTAATAAATCTCCAAGATTCAGCGCGTTCAGCGAACTTTTTCAGCGGCTTCGTTCGCTATCCATAAGTATCGCCGTTCGCGGCACTTTTTCACGCGAAATTCCGTGGCTTATGAAATTTTACGATACTCGCCCGGAGCACAAAGGGCACGAAATAATTATTTAACGACTGGGCTAACGCACGGGAGTCGGGCATTATATTCGCCGCGTCGGGTGGATATCTCCGGTCCGGCGAAAATTTACGAGGCCGCCGTTAAAAGCTCTCCGGTGCGACTGAAAGGTGGGAGAACTCGAAGGATGGTCCGAGGAGGACGGGGCGGGCCCCCGCCGCATATCAACCTGTCGACAGAGCCATTCGCGCTAATAAACGAGCCCCGGCGAACTTCTCTCGGCATGATCACGCCAATAATCCCGGACTCGCCCGGCATGTGCATGCGCACCCGGAGAATCGCGGCCCTCGGGCGACGGAAAGAGAAGTGACAAGGGAAGTACCCGAACTGTCAAATCGATTTCATCTTCTTGATGACGAGCTTGGAAAATTCAAATCTCTAGAGCTGCCCTTTACAATTAAATATTAGAATTTCATAGATTTATTTTATGCTAATAGTACAAGAAAAATTTTTTTTCCATTAGTTACTTGATCCACTCAATTTCATTACACTTTAAAAACGCAGATGACCATTCAAGGAATATTGACAAGTTTATTAAACATACGCAAATCCTGAACACATATTATGGTATGTGTGCGTTATTACTACAAATTTTCACTCATCAGTAAATATTTTATTTTAAACATAATAAGAGAACATAATAAGATGGTATAAAAAATCTTGATAATGTTAAGTTAAATAAATACCGTTGTTAGTGCATACCATTGTACATATAAAAATACCGATGGAGAAGTTTTCAAGTTCGTAGCAGAGCGATTATTAAAGTTAAGTACCGCTCAGCGTGGTTAAAACTTTAAAGGGTGATCGCTCCGCTACGATAATGAGGATACTTTCGGAACGGTACCTTTAGTGGAATGATGAGTCAAGTATTCAAGGAATAATGCTTCTATGCAGTGTCCCCTGCGTTACAGGCTGGACTAACATGCGTCGCTCAAATAATGGTTGAGGCAATTTTTTGAGCGATGCCTACGTTTCAAGTTATTCAACCGGTCCGGGACTTTTTGAACACCTGTATACAATGGGTTAGATCACCATACAATCATTTTCGAAATTAAATATGTTACAGATTTGATGATTTGGATTAAATCATAAAATTCAATAGATCTCTCTAGCTAATGTAAATTAATTTACATAAAATATTACAATACCTTCATTCTTTATTTGTTTGATCCGCGGCACTGTAGGCACACAGTATCTGCTGACATAATGCTTTCATCCTATTTTCAATGTATGCTTTACTACAACTGTAAAATAAATATATTCAAACTTATTACAATAATATTTATGTGTATAACGTAATCAATGTAATTAATAATATGTAAACAATGTAAATAAATTTGAATGAAATGTATTACAAATATTTTTTCAGTTTTCATGGGCTTAATTTATTAATCTCTTTTTCTTTTTGTCAAAAATAATTCAAAATTTTATTTGCTATTTTGATCTCACTTCGGATTAACAAATAACCAAGTAAGCGCAAATGAACAAGCGATGTTATCGGCAACGCGACTTACACAATCAGACGCACTTGACATTAGTCCGATTTTGGTCGAACTGTCATTTGGGGATCCCGTATTAACTTATAATCATTGGATTTTCCTCGTCGGCGGGCTACTGAGCTAATACTATTAGAGCAGTTCGGCGGTGTTATATATTTTTCAGTCACGCGAAGCCGAGCGGTCAAAGGATTATTGCGGCGCTAATGCGATTTAACTATTCAAATCCATAATTGCCATGCAACACTGATAAATTATGCTCCGATACGTGACTTGGTCACCGAATGATTTATAAAACAATCAATTATTCCAAGTGGTCAATAGCATGTTACTCTGCGGTCGTATTAATTGAGTGCAACTGCATTAGACATTGAATTCATGATGCTTATTCGGATTTAAAATAAATCATTCAGTTTCTAAACAGTTCTAGGTATAAGGAATATATCATTTGTATTCTAATTTTTAATGCATTTGATTATTACACGAATCACATATGTTTATTGGTAATGTCTGCATTAAAGCAAATATTGCAAATTGTAACATTAAAAAAGCTAACTAATTTCAGTTATTTAAATGTACTCCATTCAAAACGTGTTACTAAATAAATGATCAAAATGTATATGAAATTGTTAGACCTAGTCACCGTTTTGTCCGTGATAGAATTGCAAGAAATGCATAATTTCTAAATAAATATACGCGGTGTCCAAAAAGTATCAAAACACATGTATAAGTTTTTAAATAAATTATTTTTTACCCAGGTTAAGGTAATTTCCGTAGTAACTTTTGGCGCTGGATCTAAT
>UXGC01001289.1:0-27542 GCA_900480045.1 Eurytoma adleriae
TAGGAGAAACACCTGTATACGAAAAAGTAGAATTTCCTATAAATTTTTAGGAGAATCTCCTCAAATTTTAGGAAAGTCTCCTAGATTTTTCTATCAGTGTTATACTAGTTTCGTCAAGTTTTATAGTATTTTAGTGACAGTTAGTTCAGTAACAACAGTAAGACAGTTTTTATCTACAATTTTTTTTTTTAATCTTAATTTTTATTAGCTGTGATATTATAAGGTAAATGGAAGGTTGACGGATCATGAATGAAATTATGGGTAACTATTTCAGTACTAAAATATAAAGAAATTCAAAATTTTATGACGGAGAGGTGATAAATATTAAGATAAGTACAAAACCTATAAAAGATTCCACCAAAGAAGCAGATAAAAGAAGAGAGAAGAACCGATAATTTGAGAGGCTACGCCTTTATATTAAAAATCTTTAATATGAATATCAAATGCAACATAAAAACGAATATAAAAAAGTTAATACACATTACCATGTATTCAAATTTAATTGTACTTAACATTTCATTTGAAGCACTAAAGATTTTTTAACGTAAAGCTTCTCATATATTGTTGCTTTTATTTGCTTTTTTGATGCTATCTCTAGGTTTTATTGCAACTTAATTATCCCTCAAATAATGAAATACAAAGTTTTTATAAAAAATTAGCAACCTACTGTGTCGAAAATTTTAATTAGGTGGACCCAAACTTTTTCGCTTTCTTACATTTTTGTACAAAAAACTGC
Source organism: Eurytoma adleriae (assembly GCA_900480045.1). NCBI lineage: Eukaryota > Metazoa > Arthropoda > Insecta > Hymenoptera > Eurytomidae > Eurytoma > Eurytoma adleriae. The sequence continues at coordinate 737 of UXGC01001289.1, forward strand.
GCTTAAAGTTTCAACAAAGCCTGTTACAAAGAAATTCAGTATACTTTCCTAGTAAGTTTTGCAGACACTTTAGCCCAAGATTTTAATCATAATACGCGCTGTAATTGTTCCTCAAATGAAAGGAAAATTTTCAAAATATACTTATTCACAAATTTATAAACTTTTAAACTGACATTAAATTAGAATAACTAATACATTACATTAGAAACTGATACTGCATTAGAATAAAAAATTCCAAAGGTCTAACAATAAATCGCCGGTGTATTTACGAATGCCTGCGATAGCGCGAAAATTAAATCGTACCAATAAACGACGCCAGTAATAAATCAACTCATCATCTTATCGGCCCGGACGAAGGCTTCTTTTCTCCGGGAAAACTCAATTTTCCTCACGGCCAGCACATAAATTAAGCGAGGAGAGGCAAACATCCGCAATTCGTACGCGTAGATAACAAGCGATTTCGTTGGCGCCGGGCTCGCTCGCTTGCACCGCCGAGCGTTTAATCATTTCGAATCCGAAGGAGTTATTTTAATTAATTTCATTAACACGGGTGCGCGCGCTATCCCCCCACCGGTGTGCACTCTTAATTCAACGATTAAAATTCCCCGCGAGCGAGCGCACAATCGGAGCGGCGCTTCCCACGCTTATTACGAAATATATATGAAAAGTTCAATGATAATCACGGCGGCGCTCGCGAGTGTAAAAGTACCGTAAAAAAAAAAAGGAGGAGGAAGGAAGGGAGGCGAAGGGAAGGCGGGAGGAAGGGCGAGAAGAAGCGGAGCGGCGCGCCGGTGCGTTTCCCTGAGAAACGCGCGACTCCGCGGGCCGCCACCGCCGCCGGGCGCGTTAACGAAGCGTTAAAGCGAGCCCCGGGAGCGGCAGGTGCGCGCGCACCTACACTCGCCCCGCGCGCTCAATTACACGCGTATCGGCTGGAAGAAGCGCGCGTATATGAAGTCGTTTGCGGGGCCTGACCCTCGAGCGCGTCGCCTCGCTGGGCCCCGCCGAGTTTTTGCGCGGACCGCGAGTTTGACGCGCTGCTGATATCGGGCCCTCGCTTCGATCACGACGCTTACGCGCAATTGAGTTATTACGGCGCGGCTCGTGTATTATTTGTTTAGTAATTCGTTTGATGTTATTGGTGAAACTTCTGTTTCGAAAAGAAACGTGCGATGATTGTACGCAAGGAGAAGATTTGCACAAAACTTGCCTGGAAAATCTGTTTGAAAATTTTACTCGCATACTAGGGTAATCGTGCATGGAGAGCTACTGTTCATATTTCAGCTTCATTTTTCATTCATTGGCATTTCATTTTTTTGTCAAGTCTGTTAATTAGGGAAAGACAATTATATTCACTATAAGCAACGGCCGTACAAAGTCTAAGAAAAGGACAAGTACTTCGTTACAATAAAGCCAATGAGTTAGTCGTGACTATATATTAACTTTAATTACAACAAAAATGATGGATAACCATGTATAAGAATGCGTAGATTCCTGGGAAAAAGGTATATTTTCGAGACAATTGAATTTTTAATTTTTGAATGCCCTTTTGCCGAAAAACATCACTGAAATTATTTTTTTTTCGAAAACCAATAAAAAATGAATTTTTATAAACATTTTTTATTAAGAAATGAAACTTATAATGCAATATTTTATACATAACCTAACCCTTTGTGCTATACAAAAACTATACTATTCTTATTTAATGTTAATAGCAACTGTTAGAATGCAATATGGAAATTGTAAGACTGAGCGTTTAATTCCGAAATAATTGACATCTTTATTACTAGTAGCTTACTAGTAGTTTTTATCATGCTTTACAGATATTTTTTAAAATTACTTAATCCCAATTAACCATACAGTAATCTTCACCAGAACATTCCCTTTTAAAAGTAACTCAAAACTTTTTCAGGAAATATAAATCCTGGCAAAAATTATGTGGGGTGGTTCAATAGTTGCTACAGTATCAGAACCTCGATTCATTCTGCAATTACTGTGCAAACCAAGGTTAATTTATTAGCCAATGATATACGATACTTTTTAATTTCTTATGACTTTTCATAGAAAGTTCGAAAATAAATTTCATGTTGGAAATTTTATTTAACGAAATGATCAAGTATTTATGGAAGATCGGGGCATAGTGGGCAACGCATAGATCGCATACGATTTTTTTAAAGGCATATGTATACGGGCCTCCTCGTCGCGTAAATATGATCTGTAGCCCTTTAATAAAACATATTGTTGGTACGATACTCCAAGTTTAGGGGTTGCAAATCAAATTTAGATGACGAGGCGGCTCACAATATGCCACTAAAAAATCATATGCGTGGGCCACTATGCCCTTCTCCCCTAGATGATTTGATATGAACTTTGGTAACTCTTTACGTAAAAAGCGTTAAATTCATTGAATGCATTCTTTATTCAATGACCCTATAAGAAGACAAATAGTGCAATGCTAGTATTCTCGTTGCACTTGAATATAATTTCTTATTTTTTATGGTTGTTTCCATTTTTTCTCGATTTAAAATCCATAATTAAAATCCCAATAAGTTAAATATATTAGAATGCACATCACACTGGACGAACCTAACATTGGCAAAACTAACTTTACAATTTAACGGGGAAATAGAAGGAGAAATTAAATATCGCTTCTTACAAATATGAATAAACTTACCTAAAAAAATAACTTTTAACAATTGAAATGTAATGCTATGACAGCGAAGTACGTGTCTGGAGATTATAAAATGTACCAATTCACCAGGTGTCAAAAGCCTTAAACTGCACTAGGCTACCGTACGTACTGGGTGTCACTCTTTTAATAATTATTACAAGAAATGCAATTTTTTTATTTAAATAATATTACCTTGGTTAGTAATTAAGAAAAAGTAATTACACTACAAAGCATTATTACCTAAATGTTATTTTAAAATCACTTTTTAACTATGTAATCAATTAACTTATAATTTCATATTATTTTAATAATAAATAGTTCGAAATAGAATCATTAAAAATTTTAAAATAGAGCAACAATAGTATCATACTAATTACAATTTATTTCAACATCAATTAGAATCAACAACTGTTATAGTATACATATTTTCTCTCGATATTATTAAAACAGCAAATAATTTAAAAGCAGTAAGATGCAATTGGTTTAAAATTTAGGCAGGACAAAATGCGCTTAGCCCTAGACTCGTCGCAAAATATTACCTGGTACATTTACCACCAGGTGGACTCTGAGAAATCTCTCCCAGTAACGGGTCTGGTGAGGCAATTTTATACTGTATATCCGGGTGATTAGAGGCATCTGAAATATGATACTGATATTTCACGATTTAACTGATAAAAGAATAATGATTATTAAAAAATCATGTAATCATTTAAAAAATTAATTTTATTTGCTTTTTATGAACATTACAATGTTTATCGGATTTGTACTTCTCTTGTAATAATCTCAGACTTTTGTAATCATTATAATCTAATGTCACTAACTGAAATTGATAGGCAATAATGTCACAGAAATATCCTTTGTAGTTTTGTCCATATCCTTTGTAGTTTTGGAGTAGTATTTTTCTGGTTTCACAATTTGTAACAAGAACGACTATGCATTACGGTCGATATTTACAAAAATTTTAAATTTAAAGTACATTAATCTATGAATTACACTAAGAGATGATAAATTAGTGAACAAATAAATGATAATACCTACATACAACAATATTTTGTTTCTCTAAGTACGCATTAGACTTAAATCTATCTATAAGTGCACTATAATCGTTTATCGCTTGTAAACGTGCGGGTTCAATGAAAGCAACTCAAAGCAGTGCAATAATTTAAGTTTACAATAAGCCGAATCACCGAGCCACTGAAAGGCCAATAAACGCAGCGTCCCAAAAATTACCATAATTTCCTAGCCGCGCTCATCCACGAGCAATATCGCCAAAACAAATATAAAAAAAAAAGAATCTCGCAGCGCTAACAAGATAACGCACAATTTCACACCGATCGGCCCATCCACTTAATTATCGCGGCCGTTTTACTTTCCCGGCTCGGTGTGTCCGCGCAACGGAGCGCGCGTATAATAGAAGCGGTCGAAAAAGGGGATCGGCCGATCCCGCGCGAGGGGTCCCTCGGCCTCGCATTCGCGGAAACGATAATTGAAAGACGCGCGGCTCGCTCTTTGGCGGAAAGTAAATACTCATAAATCGTCGATTTTATTATATTTATAAATGCACGTGCGCGGCCGCGGCGGCTTGTACTTATTAACGGTTTGTCTATTTTCATGTAGACGCGGGTAAAGGCACTTGGCTCTCTCTCGAGCGCTCGGTCGGGCGAAAGAGCGAGAGAGAGCGAGAGAGAGAGGGAGAGAGAGAGGGAGAGAGAGAGAGAGAGAGAGCGAAAGAGAGAGAGAGACCCCCGCGGTGATTCACATAGTCCTTAAACCAATCCGGGGATAGTCTGCCTTTCTCTTCGTTTGCTAATCGAACCGCTTCCTACGCTCTCGGTGCGCGCCCGCGCGCCCGCGCCGCACCGCGAGCCTCTAGTAATTACATAACGGAAAATCTCTCGTGAACTCGATGCTCCAAAAATCAACCTCCCTCATTTTTGTAAGCGGCGCCCGACAATGCGAACGCGCGCCGCCGCGCTCTCCGAGTCGCGGATTCTTTTCTCCTCCTGCGTTTTTTTTTTCTTTCCACCGAGTCGTGTACACCGCTTCGCATTATAATACGTAATGCGTTGTTTACCGCGATTCGATGAGTTTTTTTTTGGGCGAAGGTTTCCTCGGCGCCGCCGCTTTAATGAAGATTTGTTGTTATTCGACGAGAGAGGATGGATTATTTTTTTTTTTCAGACGGAGCCTAATGAACTATAAATTTAGAGGAATAATCGGATTCGTAGATTCTAGGCGGAGAGTCGTGACTGTGATATTTGAGAGTGTGCACTTTTAAGGCGAGTACGTTTAATTGTTCGATTCGGAAAACTCCTTGGCTAATTAACAATGTGTTCGATTTTAGTAAAAGGACAAAATGTACAGGTTGTTTAATAGCGGAGGTTTCATATGTGCAAAACTTTTTGCAATTTATTTGTAATAAAAGTTTGTCGCAAAAAAAGGTTAATCATTTTTGAAAGGCTCCAACAAAACATCCCGTTTTCACATTCCCTTATATTACTTTTCCAATAAAAATGTACATCGTTTTATGGCTAGAGCTGTAGTTATGGGTATTGCCTAAGATCCAGCTGTACATGTCAACCACTTTAAAAGTCATAACCGTTTTATCTCTTTCTCACTTGGTCATGAATAACTACATTGTAAATAAAATCTATCGACGATTCAGCGTTACACACAAATGTCAATATATTTTCTCATATCTACGATCTACCTTCGATCTTTTTTTTTTTAGCGAATTTCGTTTATAACTTTTAGTGCGATTGAGGAATATGATTCTACAGTCGCATCGATTAAATATAATAATTCAAAATTCAATTCGTATAATGTTGAATGACGCTCACTTTCTTTTGTTGCTTTTTCATCGCATTATTTTCTTTTGCAATGTTACGCAACTCGATAAAATTCACTTGATCGATAATCGAAAATATAACGCATTATGGATTTTTACACACAGCATATCAATATCACTAATATCTAAACTTGAACAACAAAAAAATCACATAAAAAAACAATATTGTAATAATATCATTCCTATTTTATGGGGGAAAAATCATTCATATTTATCAAATTCGTGATCGGCATTTTACCTGGTATATTTAAAATAAACAAATATAAGTACACAAGTAAATGTAATTTATTCAGCTCCAGAAAGAAGCTTCCTAAAAATTTGAAGACATGAATGGACTTCAGCCACCGCGGGCGAAGCACGCCTAAGGGGTAGCTCGAAGGGTCGGCCGTTGAGAAAAAAAAGGTGCTGTCGGGGTCGCGTGCGGAGACGTCAGGCAATACATAACAGGCGGATCCGCGCGCGGATTAGCCTGGCGCACGGTGGGGCAGCGGCGCGTCTTCTCCCGCCCGCGCACTCGCCGGGCCTAGCTCCGTCTCCGTCGCGCTCTCGTCCTCGCCGTCGCCTCTGCGCCGGAGAGTAGAGCGCGACGACTGCGGCGGCGGTGGCGTAGTAGTGCGGCCCGCGAGGAGAGTCGCAAGTCACCTCCGTTCACCTCTTATACCTCTACTCTCTCTCTCTCTCTCTCTCCCGCTGGCTCGCTCGGCTCGAGCGCGCGCGCGGCTCGCCTCGCCTCGAGACTCTTTCAGTCCGCAGTCGCGAGTCGTGCGCCACGAGCACACGCAGAGAGAGAGCGCGCTCCGCTCCCAGGTGAGGGCCAGACCGCACACTCGCACCGTCGATCCTTATCGCGCGCCGCTGTGCACAGGATACCAATCGTATTACCTACCCTCCGAGGATCGACTTGTCCTCTCTCCGTCGTTACTTTTTTTTAATAAATTATTTCAACCCGCACGCCGGCAAGTTCGCGGCGGCTCGGAGTGGCGCGAGTTTTCAAATTCGCCGAGGAGAGAGAGGAGCAGGAAGAAGGAGCCGGCGTGCCCGAAGAAACGGGCTGGTCCGCCCACCCGTCCGCGAGTGCGCGAGATAAAACGCGCGTGTGTACCGTTCGCGCACTCCCTCGTCGCGGCCAGCCGACCTCCCGAGGCGAGACGAGGAGCAAGTGTGTCAAGTGTCCAACCCTCCGGGCCCCGGAGAAGCCGAGCGGAGGATACACCCGAGGTGGGACAAGGGCGGCGGCGATCGCGACTTTCTCCCGGCCGTCTCTCCGCGTATTATGTCAGAGTCGCGGCCGGGCGACGGGCGCCGCTGCGTTGAGGCCGGCCGCCCCGTTTCGGCCGGGAGCGGCGCGGTTTGATTTTCCCGCCGCGCGACCGGAGTCCGCGCCCGCGCCCCAGCGGAGACAAAGGAGCCCGGTGGACCACCTCCGACGGATGACGAGGGGACTTTTTCGGGAGAGCCACCGGAGGTGAGCCGCGAGACGACGAGGAGGTGCGCGCGAGCTGCGGGGGTCAACTCGTCGAGGCTGCCCGGATAGTCGCCCAGAGGTGAGTGGCTCGAGGCGCGTGGATTTTTGATGGATGCCCGAATAATCGGACGATTTTCAAGCCTGACGGCCGGCGCGAGGGAGAGTTTCGTGATAAATGTTGCCTAGCGGGAGAACGGGACTGCGTGGTTGCTCGATTAAGTGTGTAACTTCATTGAGGATTGATTAATAGATCGATGTCGGGACTTGCTTATCTGTTAATTTGTCGGGTTTTATTTTAATTTTTGTGCGCAGTGCGCACTGACGCGTTACGTTTTCTTTCGGAGTATCCTACTCGGAGGAAGGTATCATTTTTATAAAAAGAACTTTTTTTTAAGAGAAATTAATTTTATCGCGGTGAATATTCATTAGAAGATTTGCCCACGCACGACCATTATTAAGATTATTCAATATTTTGCTTTTCTTTAAATGGCGCGACTACGCTGTAAACCGTCTTCGGCTTTGTGAGCCTCCAGCAAAAATCGTCAGATTTTAAAAGTGAATAAAATTAACGGTTAACAATGATTTATTTTTTAAACAAACGTTAATTGCTCGCGCTTATCTGAGTTTTCGATCTTGAGAAATGTTTTTAAACACTTGGACGTCGCTCAAGAGAAAAAATTCATTGATAAATATCGTCAAGTGTGACTTGTCTTGCCTAGTTTCCAGCGCCACTCGCGCGCATGCTTGCGTCTGCATTACATTTGTCAGTCAGCTTGTAACTCTAGGATGATATACTTTACGATCAATACAAAGCGAGACTTACGGCATTTTTAACATAGTCCGGAGTTTTCACCTTTAAAATGTCATTACTCATTTCAAAAGTGACGCGCGAGACATCGATCACTCCCAAGGCGCCGCGAGCGCACAAAAAAGCGACTCCTTTTAAACGTCTCCCTCCCGCCGACATAACAAACGCGCCGCGGAACAATCGGAATACCACCTCTGTACAGTTACATCGATCGATCGCTTGCGCAACCGAGTCCGCACGCCCTCGTCCTCGGGGAAAAAAATTTCGCGCGCGCACCCAAATTTCAAGCGTGACCGAGGCGAGTAGCGCAAAAAAAAAAAATCGGCACCCACGCGCGGAACGCGAGGGGGAAAAAAAGGAGCTCGCGGGAAGAGATGGGTGGACCGCGCATAATCCGCGAAAACGGGCCGCCGGAGCGCAGCGTCGCGCGAAATCGGTAATGAGCTGTAAAGGCTCGCGGCTCTCGCTCGCTCGTACGCACACCCAGCCCATTGTGCGCGTGAGTCATTGACGCGTCGGTGTGAGTCCTCCCCCTCCTGCTCACCTCGCGTACATACATACGCTCACGCGACACACGATGCTATGCCGATTTTTCCTCGGCGCGGATATTCTCGAATCGCGGCGAGACGGCGGATAATAAGCGAGAAATCGCCGGGGCGCGTGGGCGTGCGGACGCGACGCTAGAGAGAGAGAGAGGCATCGAAACGAAAATCCGAGAATCGGGGAGCGCGAGGGAGAGGCGAGCCTAATTAAAGGCGCTTTTGCATCACGACGCGCCGCCCGTAGCCCCCCCTCCGCTCGCCGTTGCAGTGTGTACGTGCGATTTCTAGCCGAAGTGTCGAGAGCACCGGCGAGGCGGGCTCCTCCGCTCCTTATTTCCATCGGCGGGGCCCGCGGTGTGTGTGACCTCGTTCGGCCCGAGAGCGCGGCCTACGCCGACGCTCGTGTCACGCCGCGGGCCCCTCGGGTGGCGGCGAAGCTTTTCGCTCGGCTCCGTACGCACCGCGCGCGGCTATCGGACGCGCTCCGCTCTGCCTCTCGGCTTGGTGGCTGTCTGCCTTTTGAGAAACGCGCTCCTCCCGAGTCCTGCGCGATTTCTTTACGATCTTCACTCGAAATGTGAAACGGTGGAAAACCATTTGATTCGAGGGAAAATTTAGTCGAAGGATGTCGAGTGGCTCAGTTTTTTTTTTAAATTATTTTTTAATCTTTTGTATTTCTACATTGTGAGTTGGCGCGATGTGTACTAATGAAAAATGAATTGTTTGTAGAAAGTATTTGATTAAATTGTGTCGAGTAGATTGTTTTCTTAAAATGAGAACTGATTTTATTAATTTTAGTCTGAATTAGTTGAATTCAAACCAATTTTTTTTATTAAATCTACACTTAGAGAATGATGGTTTCATAAAAATTACTAAGTGATTCATAATCTTGGGATTAAGAAATCTGATTGGTAAAAAGTTTCAAACAATCTTTTCAGAAAATTCGTAATTGTTATCATATTTGTGACAGTATTTACCAAATAGATCACTTGATTTCAAGATAACTAAGTTGGTAATTTTTGAAAAAAAAGGGAATAATTTTTATTCAACCATTCTTTCCGTGTACGTTAAGTAGTGGCTAAAGGTTTCTTGAATAATTGTACAGTGTGTTGAATGAATCTATTGCATTTCTCAAGAAACGCAGCGAAGTTCATGTAATGTGTCAAATAAATAAGAAAAATCAAAGTTTAATCTCTTTATCGCAATAAAATAAGTTTCTTTTAATTCTTTTTCATCAAATAATTTATTAAATCCAGAACACTTTGTACTAACTGGTGAAAGAGAAATTCAATTTTTTATTACTGTCTTTAAAATTCATATAAACTTTATAAATGCGTCATGCAATTAATTGAAAACTTAATATCCTGCGCAGAATGAATTAAATTTAAGTGAATGAGAATTTCACCAATTGAATTGCAAACTCGCTCGCCGCTTGTTTTATAATAAGCGATTTTTTGCAGTGGCTGGCGTGTCTCTCGAATAAAAAAGAAGGCTATGTAAACAATTGCTCCAAATAATTCGTAACAATGCTGGCGACAAAAAGTTGACCTAGGAAGTCGGAGAAAAACTCCGATCAAGGCAAGGTGAAGCCGCGATTTCTTCTTCACCAATTTTTCTACCTTAATTAAAGCATGCAATTTACGAACAAAAGTATTAAAATCGATCGACATTGCAACTCGTAACCGTGCACTGCTTAAATCACTATTTATCTCGTAAATTCATATTTGGTGTTCCGAGTGTTCAATCATACCGAAAAGTCGGATGTTTTTTTCCGACAAACTGACGTCACGAATTTTTTGCAAAGAAAAGATCCCCAATAAAAAGGCTTAGAAAAAACCGTCTTCGAAGTAAAAGGATACCTCGCCGGCAAACATCCTGTACTCGAGATCGCAGCGCTCGAAGGACACGAGATCCACGAAGCTGCTCATTTCACGAGGCACTTTCCTAAGCTCGACTAGACACTCGAGCGCTGGCGCACGCAAGGATCAGAGGTGACAGCGCGGCTGGCGGCGCGTACACCTCTCTCCCTCTCTCCCCCCGGAGCCGGACTATGTATTATACAGCGGCCATAAGGAGAGACATCCTAGAGCCGCGCGGCGCGCTGGAGAAGCCGTAAAACGTCTCTCCTCGCGGGCGGTCCCTCTCCCTCGCGTCACAATGCGCGCGTACACGCACACGGACGCGCGCGCGAGGTCTCAATCAGCGTGGGGCGACGCAATAATAATCGCGGATCGATCGCGAGCCCGCGAGCCTACGCCTTATATGAGCGACGGCGTTGACGCCTCGAGTACGCGACCCGGAGTTTTCGAGAGTGCGTTGGCGGGGTATCGCGTTACGCGCGACGAGGGTGTGCTCGCCGCGACGCGGATAAATCGCCTCGCCGGCCGACTTTTATCGCCGATAAACGGGCGTTTCCACTTTTTTGCGCGCGCGTTAGCTTCCTCCTTCGTCGCGGCTAACTGTAAAAATTTGAACGAACCCTTAGTAGGATGGTGTGTTCTCTTTAAAAAAAAAAAAATGGTTATAGGATGTTTAAAGGAAGTATTTAAAGTGGATGTCTACTTAAGTTTTAAATTAGACTTAAAAATCGATTTTTTGGTGTTTTATTATGTTGTTCAGTACAGGATAAGTTAAACAATGTTCTGCATTGTAACTTTTATTCTTTATGTTGGAAGAGAAAGAGCTTTTGATCAGATTAGTATAAGCATGGAGCTTTCTGTATTTATGCTTGAAAAAAGCTTTCTATGCTTGTAAAATGAATTTGAAATATTGAAAAAAACTTAGTAAGTGATAAAAAGTCCAAAAATAAAAAGTTAGATTTTTCATTAGAAGCCCACCTTAAAGAAGAGATTTGATTGATTAATAAATAAACATACGGTTGCCTATGAATTTTCTACATTAATTTTTATCAATGAATTTATTCTTTATTTAAATAGATTAATCAAATAAAAAAAAACATTTTTGGTTTTACATTTTTCAAGTATTAAAATTCTTAAATTACTCTAAATTTACATATTAAATAATATTGTAAACAAATGCCGTTTTGATTTAATTTTTAATCTCAAAAATTAAATCCATTTTGAAAGATAATATGCTTTTAAATTAAATGAATAAAATTACCTTTCTGAAGTATAAAGAATTTGCTGATAATTAAATATTTTTCTAAATTTTATTGAAAGAGCATCAAAAAATAAATCGTTGAATTTTGCTAGCAGAGGAAAAAGGAATAAAAAACGGCAGCCTTTTTGAAATTTTATTTTATTTTAACTGTAAACTCTTTACGGGCCGCGTGGAAAATTGATAATTGCACTTACGCGGCTAATAAACATACAAAATATTCATAATTTAGTAATTTACTATCGAGAGCCATCGATGTTGAATGATTGCGCAGTAAAGCCGATGCTAAAGCCGATAATAAATTTGATAAAACCATCGAGCCGTGGATGTTAATGCGCGCTGGCGTTATTTATACTTCGGATATCTCCTCCATCGTATACCCGGCGAATCTCAACCTTGCGATTCTTACGGGATGATTTTAGGCTTTTTTTTATATTCATTTATTTACATCTCGCAAATTTTCCGTTGCGCAATCGTTAGGCCGCGGGTAATCGTTTTTTAATGAACGACCCGTCCGTTACGAGCGCAGCCCCGCTCCTTAGAGCGCGCGGTACATATAAAATATTTACGCGGTGAAAAGTGATTCAAATAATAAAAAGGATTTTTTATCCCCCCCCGTCGAAAATTCTACATATTAACGCTCGGCGAGCGCCTATCGGCACCGCATATTTTCGCGCTCGCCGTTTGAAAATTTTCCTCGAGGGAAATACCTGCACGATGCAGCGCGCGCGCCGAGAGAAATTGATTTTGTAACGATTCCCCCGGCCGCACATGTGCAGCGCGCGCGGCCGCTCGAGAATTATCGGACGCTGTATCGGGATTATCGATCTCAAGCGGTTGTAAGGATTTTGCAATGATTTATTTGCTTATTAATGGCGATTTATGACGGGTGCGCGATATTTTCAGCGAGGGAGAAAAAAAGGGAACCTCGGCGTCGCCGGGTAAAAATCGATTTTCCCGTGATTTATTCCGAATTCGATGCGATATGAAATGAAGTCGGAGTGAGCGACAGCGAGCTTATCGCCGGCCGCGCGAGCGATCGGCTCTGACTGATTGGTCGCGCCGGTACGCACACGTGCACGTGCACGGCCGGTCACTCGCGAAAGGTACCGAAGGATCTTTCGCGAATGCAAAGCTTCGCCGAGAGCCGTTAAAGTTTACACCGGCGTTTCGAAATTTTAGGAAAGTCTGCGCGCTCACAAGTGACTGCTTACGTGCCATCTATTTTAGGTAACACGTGCATGGTGAACAAAAAAAAAATGGAAAGAATGTTATTGCTGTAACAAATGATTTAGAAGGGACCCGCAGGAATTTTATTTCTGATACCCGCAGATTTTCCAATGCAGTTATTTTAGCTATTCTAAAAAGTTCGACAGTGATTTCGAAATTGACGATTTGCCGGCGAACCTTTTCCTTGCTTTTTTGTCGCTTGAATTACACTTGAATAACATTAAAACGAATGCAGAGTTCATTCGCATCGCTTTTAAATATTTAACGATTTTAAACGGAAAGGCGGCGCGCAAAAGCGCCTCGACGCGCATGGGTGTCGCTCGATCGATGCAATTATTAGAATTAGAGAGAGAGAGGAGAAAAAAAATCGAGCGATTCTCGGAGCGGTTATTTCTATGAAAACAATAGCGAACAGCGCGGCCGGACAATCGGCGGCCGCCGGGGTATTTACGAAGGCGAGGTGTGCGGGTGAAAGCCGCGGCGATTTCGTCGCCTCGTTTTGTCGATTTTATATACGGCGGCGTCTCCGGCGATTCGCCCGCGGAGAAATTGCCGCCGCGGGTTTCCCCTGAGATCCGAGATTCGAATCTCGCGGCTCGCGCGCGCGCGCGAGGCTTTTATATTTATCGGTCGCATTGCGCACGACGATCCGCCAGGTATGCCGAATGCAAATTCTTTATCTGCGCGCGTCCGCGGAATTTCAATTCGGAGTAATTTATAAGGCGATCGGTGAATGGGCGAGCGAACTGCCGGGTGATAAGGATTTCAATGGGCGCGCGGGAAGGGGAGGGGGACTGACATTTTTTGGCGAACGGTGGTTGCTGCGATACTTTGCGCCTCTCGGCGGATGACGAGCTTTTTCGATCGCGCGGCGCGAATTTTCTTACTGGACGAAGACCACTATTTTAGTGACAATTTATTACATTGATTGCAAGAATTCAATCAACTTTTTCAATAGTTACGTGATTTCTTTTATAATCGATTACATAGTTACTCGTTAGTGGGAGACAGCAGACTAGAGTCCCCCTGGCGGTAAAGGTACTAGTTAGTGCACATATGTATAAATTCCTTATCGCGTTTTAATTTAAATGATTTCACATTGAATAAAATACATTATTTAAATACCTCGAAATTTCAATAAATTTTCAATATTCATGCAAAGAGACAAAATGCAGCGAGGTCTAAATGCACGAGGTCTTGTGTTTGGTAGTAATTTTTGATTTAAGAGAGAGTGATTAATTTATGATTAATTTATTTTTCGAAATTGGATGTGTTAATTATTATTGATTAAGAAATTATAAATTGACTACAAATTGATTAAAAAGTGATTGCAAAGACACTGATTTTTCGATATTTTTTGTAATTTAATTTATGTACTCGTGAGATGAGCAAATAAATTGTGTGTATCTTATATAAATGGGAACTTAAATCTAATGATTAATTAAATAAAATTTAATGTAGCTCTTTTAATGCTTCTAATGGTGGGATGATCGTGATAAAATATACAGAAAGAGGTACTTTTTTATAACTTCGCAAAAATTCCTGTGCTCAATAGTATTGGGATTAAGTTATCCGACTTCTTTGGTAAAAACTCTCTAAATACAAAAATATTACAAGCATTTCATAAATTGCGACTTTTTCTGAGTAGTTTTTATGATCTGAATAAATGACGGCTGAAAAAACAGTAATTTTTACCGGAAAATTCTCTTCGTATTGGCATTTGCACGAACAATTCCATTAACTGAATAGTGGATACGTATTTTTTTCAATGTTTATCGAAGAAGTTATTGCGATTTGAAATGATACATGACGACAGGATCATAAACTATGTAGCGGTACACTACCTTATAAGTATTCTCAGTAATTGTGATGTCACACTACTTTCCAAATTGCATTTAATTCAATAAAAAGCAGTACATTTAAATAAGAGAAATCACATTAAGATAATTACTTTTATTCATTCTATCTGTCGATTTTAATTGAATTTTCAGTATATTCACTGTTCAAATAAACAGTGCTAAATTTAGAATTTTATTTCTAAATAATCTAGCAATTAAATTAATAAATCTTCAAACGATTTGATGTTAATCTACAAATTATACAAAATTTTGAACCTAAGAACATAGTCATAATACGTAAAAAAATTTGAATCATAAAATATATCAGTCAATTATTATATATAGGTTTATAACTATGCATTCAAATCGAACCTATAAAACTAACGTAGTCAAAATTAACATGACGAAATCGATCAAAGGTATATAATATGCCCTTTATCGTATTGTGATAACGACTAATTTGAAATACTAAAATTAGCATCGCTGAAATGTATAGCGCACAGCCCCGCAGCTGACGAGCGCTCGCGCTCTTATATGAATTATCGAGGCGTTTTGTTGACCACTCGCTGGCGTAACCTCATCGCGTGCGCCTTCGATTTTATGCGCACGGCACTTGGCGAGTCGATTGCCGCGCGGCGCGCCGCCGTTGCCGCACGAAAAGCATCGACGATGATATTTTTCTCGAGTCACGCCGATTTGTTTGTAAAGCAGCTTCGTGGTCGCGTCCAGCGAAGCTGCTACCACGGACCAAAATAGATCGCGTTTATGTTAAATTGCTTTATTTTGGGGCTCGCCGCGCATTTCGATATCCAACGAGGTAATTGCGGGGGAATTGCGACTTAAACGTCCTAATGAAGCGATTTGGTCAGTACGAATATACCCCGCGAAAATTTATTTAGAGATCGTAGAGTCAGATGACGTAGGCGTAGATCAGTCGATTTCTTCATTATCTCGGTAGTCTTCGTTATTGTGCAATTCGCTGCGAGAACGGGGTTAATACAAAGTATATTAACACGCTTAAAAAAAAGGCTTGAAAACAAACGTAACGTCTATTCATAATAACTTCCATTCAATATTTTTATTATTATTCCGTTTTTAATGAATTATCGCGTAAGAAATCGATATTACATAATGACAGAATGCATTTTAATTTGAATGCCGGCGTCGGAAACATAAGTCAAAGAAAACAACTATATTACATTTATTGCTCAAACTCGCAATTGCACAAAATCGTAAATTGCGAAGCTTAATAAAACGTTCGTGTGTGCCTTGCGCATAATTGCTTCTAGGAATACAGTTAATTCCGCAAATTAAACGAAAAAAAAAGAGAGTCACGTCAGTTTATTGAGTGGACTTCATATTGAAATGTCATGGAAAGATTATCGGGGCGAACTTTTAAAATGCAGATTAAAACACAGCAATTGCATTAACACCTTTAATCAATGCGAGCGCGCTTTCTGTCGTCGGCGCAGGAGAGAGAAAGAGAGTGCGAGAGAGAGAGAGAGAGAGAGAGAGAGAGAGAGTCGGAAAAAATAAGAACCGAGGGCGTTGATTTGCTATGCACTTTTTCAAACTTGCGCCGCTCGAAGCTCACGCAACGAGTTTCATAGAATTTATGGTGATAAATTGCTGTTTGTAATTACTCTTTCCCTGGCGATGGAAATAATCTTAACGGCCGCTTCGATAAGAATTCCTCACTAATTTTCGCTAGAGCTTTTTAGCGCTGTCTAAATTTATAGGAAAGCCGTTTTCATGACCATTCTTTTAGTATCTTATGTTGATATTTTATTGGGTATTTATTTGATATTTTATTTTTATTTTAATATTTTTCAATGCCTGTTAGAATCGCATCCGAGTTACGTCAAGTGACTCCTGTTATACCGGCAACAAACAAAAATGCACTACTATTATCAGTTGCTTCTTCCTATGCAATCTTAAATGTAATTTTTGATGCTTTTCTCGATAGCAAGGTTTGTAAGGTTTATACCGATTTTCGTATGTTTTCCTTTTGTTCTGTGCTAGTTAAATTTCTTTTTCTAGCTGGTATCAGTAAAATATAATTTTTCATAAAAAAACAAGTACTCTACCACGTACGGTAATCTATGAAGCGTTTCTTTAGAATTTTTTCAAAAAATTTGTTTTTCATTGAAAGTAAAGTTGTATACATTTTTTTGGATAATCTATATTTACATGAGGAATATTATACCTTAATACAAGGTATTAAACTTTTAGATGATGTTTTTACACTATTTGTAACAATTAACTTTAATAATTCTGCAGGACAAATAAAGCCAAAAACACTGCTAATTTTTTACCAATTTAAATTTTACAAATCTTAGAATTATAAATGAATGCATGGATTAAAAAAGTTGACGTACCAGGTAATTCGAACAATATTGAAATACACATTTTCTTATTTTCATAAATCAAACGAACAGTTAATTATACAACTATTCAAACATTTTTATAAGCTTTAAATAAGTCAATTTTTCTATTTTAAATTGAAATAATGTACATTACACTGAAAGAAAGCTTATTGTTACCAAATAAATTTTACTATTGATTTAAGTAAATTTCAGTTGATTCAAGTAAATGTTACTTGAATCAAGTAAGATTTCTTTAGTAACTATAATTTTATTTTCAGTGTAAAAGCAATTTTTTTACGTGCAAAAAAATCTGCACATTACCTTAAATAAAAAAACTTGCTGACCTAATTTACAGCCTCCTCAATTTCCTCGAACGATTATTGAACTTTGTACCGCACCGACGCGCATTTTAGAAGTAAACTGCGGTTCGTACCGCTCATTCAAACTTCCGTCTGGAATCGAGACCGCGCGGCTTTAACGAGACCTCTCCTCGCGATTCGATCGATCGACCGAAAAAAAAAACCTATCGCGCGATAAAAAGAAATCCCTCGTTTTATTGCTCTCTAAAGTTTTAGAAAGCACCGGATAGCGATTTTTCCCGGCGCGTCCATCGGCCTCCCCCTATCGCCGTCATCTCCGCCGATTTTTCCGGGCGATCGGCCTTTTCGCGAAACCCCGGCTGCACGAAGCGAACAGGTAAAAAGAAAAGAGAAGGCAGCGGGACCCACGGCTGCCCCGAGAAAGAGATAGAACGAGAGGGAGAGAGAGAGAGATTTCATAAGGTTTATCGGCGGAGCCGCCGCGCGGGATTACGGCCGGTGATTAACACCCAATCGACGCAGGAGTATGCGGCTTTGACGTCCGTTATAAAGCGATTCGCGGCGCGGCAGCTCCTCGGGACTCCCGGGCTCCCTGACGATCGCCTCGTGACCATAAATCTTACCTCCGCTCCGCGGCGTTTCTCTCGCGCTCATATTCCCGCCGATGGACCCCCCCTCCCCCCTCCCTCCGCGAGATCGCCGATAAATCGGCTAAAAGCGGGATGATGCATCGCGCCCCGAGTGTGGGAAGTGCGTCTTTTCCACTTTATGCGCGGCTTTCGACACGCGCCCGGCTGCGGGGGGGAGATTTCGGATCGGAGATGACGCATCGGCATCGCGCGCCGTCGACAAAACGGCGCGCCGCGGGTTTCGCGCTCGGCCCGCTTCCGCCGCCGCGGCCCGGCGTAACATCGATGCCGTGCGCCGATAAGGCCGCCTGTTCTGATTGAAAATAATTGCGGGCCTAGTGTAGCGGCTCGTGTATCCAATTAGGCGCCGGTACTTTTGCGCGGACTATTCAGCGATACCGAGCGGTGTGTTTGCCGTGGAGCCGGGAGGATATGCCCCGCGCCGAATGGCAATGATCGCTAATGGATTTCAAAGTTGCACGGTTATGAAAAGGGATCTGGCCGAGAAATCGCTTGCACTGCCCTCGGACCAATGTCGACATTTTGTTTTATTTATCGACGCGGCGCGAAGCGTTTGCTAATAGCTCGATTGTAAGCTGAAAAAATTGAATTGTTAATGTGGAACTGCTCTTTTTTACACGTATACTCTCGACGGAAATAAATTTGTTCTTATTCTTCTTATGTATAAATTAAAAAACAAAGGAAAATTTTAATTTTTATACAAATTATTTATCTTTTGGGTAATGTATGCTGCTTTCAGTGTACGTCAAATAAACGAATTTATTTCGATCGAAAGTACACTGGGTTTACATGTGCTTTTTTTGAAAACATGCATCCTACGATTGATAATGGGGCATATACACAATAGTAAAATTATAACCCATGATCTTAAAATTTTCGATAAGACAAATTAAAATTAAATAAAAAAGGTAAAATGCATTTCTTACATCTGTGGTAAAATCTTCAATATTATACATATTTAGGGGTATGTTCGGAAAGAAGATATTGTTAATCAAGTGTACCAATTCGGATTTGGTACCTGTTGAAAAGCGCAACTACAGTTAATTCCATAATAAAACTATATCTGCAACTACTATATTTTTTAAAGCAGGTCTAGATAAAAGTATTTTACGAATAGAATATAGTTCTTAAAAATTATGAGTTTTATCGGTATTTTTGTATTTTTCCCTGTTTAACAATCACTTGAGCATTTATCTGACATCTCATTTTTATATGTTTATACCTCTTTTATAGACGCTGAATACAATATTATACAACAATTTAATTAATAATCAGAAATATCAATTGATCGCAGAATGTACGAATAATATTTAATATGCTCGCAAAAAGTATGACAAAAATAACATTTTTGGATCAAGCAATTTATAAAATAATCGATCAGGAGTGTAGACCTTGCCAGAAATAAGGTCACCGAGGTATCTCAAAATCTCCTCGAACCGTCAATTCGAGCGTGTACAAAAACCTTACACTCGAAGTATAGGAAGCTTCCGAAGCAACGGCGTTCCCTGGTCGGCCAGCGACGACAATCTGACACCTGCAATTTAGAAGCAATTTCGAACTCCCTATCTCCCCTGCACCGATAGGCAGCGCGAAAAGGAAAGCCGAAGCCTCGCGGCTCGAACCGTTACCGCGAAATTTTCCGCAGGCACGCGTGACAAAGTCGAACGAAAGCCACGACGGAGGAGTGGTGAAGACGGGGGGAGGAGGGAGATCGAAGCGGGGAATCCGTCGCGGACGTCGCGGGGATCTTGATTAAAACGCGCGTGGCTAATAGTTCGCATACTGGCGGCGGTGCGCGCGTCCAGTTCGGAAGCTGCGCGATGATTATCGCGGCGGGCGCCTGACGCGCGATGACCTTCCCCGATCGGGGGCCCGCCGCGAGCGCCCGCGCGACCGTGCGCTTATATATACCTGCGCGACGACGTCCCGGCCGCTGAAAGCGAAGCGGGGTCGCCGGCACGCTCGATTCTTATCAGTAATCACCGATGCCAGTGCTCACCTTTTTCTCTCTCTCTCCCCCTTTCGATCGGGTATTTATTTTTGAGGTTCGTGCGTTTACGTTTTTTTAACGATTTATCGATTTTGGATTTTAAGAGGTCAGGATTAATTCGTATTATTAAAATGTTTTCAACAATTTTCATAATTTTTTATCAAATAGTAAGAAGGTATTTCAAGTCTCTGAAACAAAACTTGATGACAATCAAGTCATGGCCCGTAACTTCAATGAAAATCTGTTCAACAGGTTTAAAATGTTAGTTTTTAGTTCAAATTTGTAGAGCTTCATTGGTGCAAAAACGGTGGAATTTTTTTATATTATTTTAAATAGATAAAAAGTTAAATATTTGCATTAGCCTTTTTATAATTCCGCATTTTTTCATTAGTTATAACTGTTGAATTTGGTAATAACATTTAATTTAGTTTGAATAATTCACTGTGAAGCATGATAAGAAATTACCTATTTTAAGCGTGGCTGAAGTGTTCAGCACGTGACAGATATAAATGCTGAAAACACCTCAGCTGAGTCTGAAATTGCTTTTATTTCGTGTTTTTACACACCCACCGTATTTTTTTTCAACGAGTACCAATGGGAACCAATGGTCGTTTTCACGCGAGAAAGTAGGATAGATGATGATCGAGCATTTCAAGTATTTCCCTGCTTAAACTCAAAGCTTTTCAGTAATGTTTGCAATGCTCAATTTGATGTTCTAGATTTTGGCATGAAAAGACGTCCAATTTATGCTTGAATTGAAGAAATACGTTATAATTAATAAATATGATTGTATTTTTACCATGGCAGTATATCTGTATTTTGTGTGATCGTAATATTACACAAAATTTTAAATTATATTATATTTTTATCAATAGAACCTAAAAAACCATTCGTGAATTTAATCCAATTTCGTCGTTAATTCCAATTTGTCGTCAATTTGAATACAAGACGTTTAAACACAATTTTATATTTATTTCTACAATTTTTTAGTTGTTAAAAGGTCATAAAAACTTATGGAATCTGGTATAAACTAAATTTTGAAAAAAATGGATATTTTTCCTTATGAAAACAGTTTACCGTACTAAAAATGTTGAAGGTATAACTGGAATCATTTTGAATGCCGCGATTATTTGAAATTAAAAACGAATAACTTCAGTTCCGTTATTACGAGTAAAATAAAAACTCTTTAATTATTCTAAACAGTTATCCCAGCATTCGAAAAATATGCATTTTTGCGGAATCAATGCCCGACGCTCCGGCAGTTTAAAAATAACCCAAGCAAACGCAATAACAAACGATCGTATTGCAGCAATAAGTTCATCGCGGCCGAGTGTTATATCTCTCGGGGGGGAGCGCAAATCGCTCGGCGTAATGAATTTACAGTATACAATTCGGCCGTTAGCGATTCGCGGCTCCACAATCGATTGCGATTATGTCGGCCTCGCGGAAAAATGGCGCATAAAGCATAATGGAAATTCCGGCGTGGTGTGTTGCAGAGCGCCGAGCCCCTTGGGACACGCAGCCGCGCTCTTATGAGCGCCCCGCGGCCGGCCGGCGGCGGGTGCACCACCACCTCTCGGCGTAGCGTCGCTGCCCCCGAGACGTGACGACGGCCGCCCCACGCTCCCCGCCCCCGAGCAATGGATGGTGCCGCAGGGGCCGCTGACACCACGGGGCCTCGCAGCAGCATCAGCAGCAGCAGCACTCAGCTAATATATGGATGCCCATGGCTGGAACCTGGCCGAGATGTGCCAGCGCTACCATCACGCGGGCGTCGCGCCGCCGCCGTCGGCCGGTGCCCCGGCCCCCCAGGCCTCCTCGCCGGCTAGGGAGCAGCAGCAGACGCCCGGCGGCATTGGCCAGCAGCCGGGCCAGCAGCAGCAGCAGCAGCAGCACATCGACCAGCCCAGCCCGTCCTACTCTCATTACACGTAAGTTATTGCCCGTGCTACCGACGCCGGCTCCTAAAAAGGACGCTCTTAATTACCCCTACCCGGCGCGCTCCGTGCACGCACGCGCCTCCTCTATTTTCCCGCGCGACTTTTGTGTCCCCCCGCCTTTACTCTCGCGGCGATCCTTTTCTCCTCTCGGCGCGCGCGCGCGGGAGGGAGCCGGACGGCCGGCCCAAGGTATACGAGTTTCGAGATCTTAAATGAGGTAGATTATGTCCCGATTGCCGATCGTCCTGCGCCGGGGCTTTTCTGTGTTCGCGGGAATCGCGCGGACGTGAAGTAGCGCCTTTTTTATGTGCCCCCGGGGCCGGGGAACGAGTCGGGGAGGAAGGAGCTAACATAAATTAAACGTCCCGGGGACTTTGAGGGTCGAAACTGTCCGCGGCTCGGCCGAGTTGCTTCTTTGTTTTTTACCCTTCGTCGGTCCGCCCGAGGAAAGGGATACGCGCGCTTTCTTCGAGTTTCGACTTTTTAGCACTGCCGTTTACGAATGAATCAGTATACGAAGGGAGAAAATGTTTAATGTGCAGGTATATATAATTCGACCTAGGGAAACTGTTGTTGAATTAGAAGGATCAAAAACCGATTTTAAATTTATCAAAGTTTGTTAAGTATTCACAGTAGAAAATGGGGCTGATTTAGCGCAGAAAGGAGTGTTACGTATGGACGCGCTAATAATATAACACGAACATTTTTAATGTAGAATTCGAGTGTAGCTGACTGTAAACTAATGTTAAAAGTTCAATTGATTTTTGGAGTATCTAAAAAGATTTTTTGAGAAGTCTGAATATAAATTAGATATCACAGACAAAAGTTAGTGTGTATAATTTTTATTATTAAAACCGCTGATCAAAACTGTAAAGTTTTTCGAATTTCAATCGTTAAAGGCCTATGTTTGTGCCGAAGTTACATGTGGATATTGCAGTTCACTTCGTCAGGGATTCCTTGAAACTGAAGATTTCAAGTCTAGTAGAAGTCTCTTCCCGTCTTTAAAATCATACATAAGTACGATTACGAAACGAGTACGCATAAGAAACCTTGCATAAGTAGTAAAACAGTTATCCGCATAATTACACCAAAAAAGAAAAATTTGTTATCAAGGTGTTTTAATCTTATCAACTAACATCAGGTACGCCGACATTAAAAAATGTGATAGAATTACTTGCAATTTCCAATCAAACAGTTTCGTATAGAATAAAATATGGAATATGTTAGTTAAACTCCAATAAAATTTTTAAATAAGTACCTTAATGCGCTTGTTAAAAATAAATCACTCACAGCTACAACTGTGTATGAAACTTCAATAAAAATGGTGACGGCGACCTCAGAAACGTTAATGAATTTCTAGGCGATTAAATTGATAGGAATCTCATGAAAAAAAACCTTCGTTCTCACGAACCTTCGCACCAATTAGAACACCCAATGCCGTTCGCCGAGCCTAGTAGAGCAGTTTTCCAGAAGCTCATCAAAACGGTTTCCATCAACCCGACACCGGCGATTACAATTAATTACCCTCCGCGACCTCCACCCCCGCGCTTTCAAGCAGCGACGCGCTGAAATATATCGCCGGCAACGGAATAGAAAAAAAAAAGAAAAGAAATCGAAAAGAAAGCCAAGGAAAATTCCTCGGAGGCTCTTTAAACGAGCTCGCGGAACAAACGCGCCCGATACGCGGCGATTGTGCGCCTCGGCGCGCGGGAGAGGAAAATAAGCGAGCCCCCGGGCGAATATAGTGGGGACGTCGTCCCCGGCTCGTTTGAATCCGCGAATCGGATTTGTTGCCGAGCGCCGCGCGATTCACGGTGGCGATCTCGCGCGCTCCTATCCCCCCCTCCGTTTTTTTGCCTACTCCGCGTAACAGCGCATGTGGTAGCGCGCGAAACGGCCTGCACTTTACGGGGGCCCGGGCCGCGCCGCCGATAAATCCTCGCTTTATGGGCCGATTCAGCGGCCCGATCCGATCTTACAAATGGACTCGATACTGTCGAGCAAATCAGCGCGCTCGGTGAGCGACGTCGCGCCGGCCGCAATTGATGGGCCGCGAGTCCGCCGCGACGCGGTAACGAGGTGGGGAGCGCTGCAGCTTGCCTGCAGTGTATGCGCGCGGCGGCGACGTCCCGGAGACGCGCAAAAATTATTTCTTCATTCGCGCGGGGCTGCCGACTTATTGCACGCCGGGAATCGCGGGGCTGCACGTTTCGTTGGTTTTATCGGACGACTGGCTGTTTTATGAGGTGTTTTTATGTGTTTTTATTTTTGTGGAATTAAACGGAGGATTATCGCGTACGCTAGATCGTACGGTAGGCAAATTTTGATTTATTTTGAAGTAAAATTTTATAACTGCGCTTCGCTCTACGGTGGAGTGAAATTTGATTATAAAATCGGTTTTTTTCAGCAATTCGAGTGAAATTTTGTTCAAGTGAATAATCTTAACGTTTTAAACTACCAAAACAGTTTATCTGTCTAAAGAATTGTTTTAAATATTGAGATATTTTAATAGAACAGAAAGTCAATTGTACTCTAAATTTCTACCCGTGAAAAATTTTGATATTATACTGCACTGGAAATTAAAAAGCGGATGGGCCTGAATTCAGAGTGTTATATTTACTTGGTACTACTACCGCAGGGGGGCTCAACGAAATCTTTCCCAGTAACGAGTTCGCTGCCTCAGATCATTAAGTACGCCACTTTAAGACCTACGTGCACAGTTAGAAATTTGGGGAGTATAAACTAACGCTCCAAAATGTAATTGTTTCTAAGCCGCTTGATTAGTGCAATTAAATGCCATTAAAATTATGACCCCTATTTATCAATTTTACATTTATTATCTTTTTCATTTCGTGGAGAGAGGTGCAAAGTGAACAATTACGCACGTTTCTTTAAAATATTTAGAATTAAACAAATAGCTAAATAAGTTATCTCTATTTGACGATATGTAAAAATAAATAAATTATCTTTATTATTAAGGATTTCTGAGCATTTCTAAAGATTACTAGTGCTTTTCAAATATTTCCTGGGTTTCTACATTGATTTCTTACTTTATTTCCCCTACTGCGTACTTCCATGCACAATCGTGGATGGTCCATTTAATACACAATTGAAATACAATTAAATGCACGAAAAATCACTGAATGCAAGGAAAAAATCGTTCTTCTTCAGAGAAAGTAAGTCATCTTTGTATCTTAAAATTTTTCATATTTCCCAATGAGACTAGAGCTATATTGGTAAATATAACTATTATTTCAACCATTAAATTACAAATTAACTCAAGTTTAATGACACTTTATAAGTAATACGCGATCGTAATTTATATTCAAATAAAATAATTGATAAAATGAAATAAATCGCAATAAAACGAAATGTAAGTACCTGCAGGTACAAAAACGTAGCTAAAAAATCCGAGAAACGCAAAAGTAACATAATGCGCGAACATCAACACACCGAGTTTTAAAAGTATTAACCGCGAAATTACAGCTGTTAGCGGGACGATAATCTACCGGCGCAAGTCAGAACCCCCTCGCGTTTCCTCGTGGATCGGCTCTTATCTCGCGCCGCCCCAGCGCTTAAAATCAATAAGCCCGAATCCAGGCTGTTGATACAAACGCGCGCGAGCGAGCGATCAACGAGGGACGATTTTGCATGATCGCGCGGCCCGCGGCGTCGCCCCGGCTAAAGCAAACACGCGGACGACCAATTTTCTTCCCGCCCCCCGATAATCCGTGCAATCATCCGAAACTAAAAGAACAAAACAAAAAAAAAGAAAACACCATGCCCGGGAAAACGGGCGGAAAGCAAGGTGGTAAATTGTATTACATTACCCGGTATTAACAAAAAAAAAGCGGGTGGAGTTGGATTCGGGTCCCGCGGGGTTCGTACGGGCCGGGTCGACGCGGTAAGTATAAGGATCGGCGCTGCGGGTGATCCTGTTATTAGCGCGGGGGGGAGGGAGGGGGGAGTGCCCCGCGCTCGTCCTCCTCCCCCCCGGGGCAAATTTATACGGGTGGGGTGGGCGTGTCCCGCTGTTTGGTTAGCGCAAATCGCCAATCGACCGCGGAGTCCCGAGGGACGCGCGCATCCTTTAACCTTTGCATTATCGCGCGAGGCGGGATTTTTTTTTTCTACCGGCCGAGCGAGTCCCCCCCCTTCCTCCCCCGCGTCGAAGTGCGTCGGCGATTCTTGACCCGCTCGTGCTATTTCCTCGCGAGAGGGTGTGGTGCTTTTTGTGCGTGCTTTGTTGCGCGGTTTTATCGGGGTCTACGTACGAGTCTTTAAGGGATGACTTTGAAATGGGTGTTTCTTATCAGCTTTGCGTTGATGTGTTTATGAAGGAAAGGAAAAGGTGCGTGAAATCTACGAAACTTTATTCTCTTTAAAAGTGAATACTGATTTTCACTTCTAATCGGAATAAACCACTGGAAAATTATCAGTAGAGTAAATCAGTGAAAAACAACTCTTAATCTACAAAAGTGAAAATAATTTGATATGAATAAATTATTTTAATCCATGTTTTTATTGTTTTCTAAATACTATTAATTTTTTTTTAAGTAAAATAATATATGCATACACATTTTAAGAATACAGCAGCGATTCTATTAGTTATTAATAAATTGAAATGTCATTTGATTGGAGTAATTTATCGCGATAACAAAGATATTGAAAATTAAGCCAATAAATGTACATAGTGCTTGCGATTGCTTTTATTTTCATTTTAGTAGACTTATTTTTCGATTTTAATTTTTTGTCTTATATGTATAAAGTCCAGTAGACATAATTAGAAATGACCAAAGTTAAATTAGGGAAAAAAGATTTCATTGATTTCACATTGATTCATCGTAAACTTCTTGGTAAATTCCAGTGTGTACCAAATTCCGTTAAACTGAAAATAGCTATTTAAGTTTTGATACCAATTCTAACAGCAGTACCAGTGCGACCATTTCGTCGTTCCTAACGAAGAAAAGCACATTTCAAAAAAGGCTTATTTTAATTTGTCAATTTCTTGGCACTGGAGA
>UXGC01001290.1:1536-27522 GCA_900480045.1 Eurytoma adleriae
AGACTAAGGAAAACTCCAGTCAGTGAGACGATAAGAAGAAGACATATTCCGTACGAAGAGTCGATAATCTCGACGAACCTAAATTGTATGGTAAATTAATCAATCATTTATACACAGATGTATACATTTAGTAAAAGTAACAGTTGATCAAATTAATAATGAATTTTCTCGATGAAAATATGAAGGAACATGAGCCAAATTGAAGCTAATTAGAAAACTTTTAAAAGGATACTAACTGCAAGGCACTTTTATGCATACGAATTGCTGAAATAATTGTTCTGTATCCTAACTCTTTATCATTAATATAGAAATAGGACGCTTTGGTTAAACGGTGCCTGAAAATGTGCAAGGTAGTTCTAAGTAATATTTCATTTTATTTTTTTAATATGTAATGTATCTGTAATTTTATCTAGATGAAATTTTAAAAAAACTCACTGAACGATGTCGATGGTAGCCAGACTTTGGTGAACTACGGCGACGTACATGGCATCAATGCCCAAAAATGTACAGCCAGTCACTATGGTAGCCACGCAGTAATACAAGTAAACCTTAAAGTGATGCTCGTAAGGATCGAAAAAGTATTCTCCCTTGACCGGAATTATTTTTGGGCGAGACTCATTCAGCGGATAGACTAGATCGAGTAGTGTGTTTAACATGGAGCTTTGACTGAAAGCGACTGCCGCCACGCCAACGTAGGCTAAAACGAGTTTGCTTTTCATTTTACCTCGTAAGTTGTATTTCAAGAAAATAATTATAATTCAAGGATAATAAAAGTAGTACCAATGTAAACTTTTCCAATATATTTTCCCTCCTTTGCATACTTTTGGAGGATTTTCTTCTCGTCAGGGTCGCTTATCGTGAGCCAGTTCTCCGCTAACGATGTGTACACAATTTTGATCTGTGCAATAAATTGTTTGAATACGTTTAAACGGTACCATTGCGGAAATTTTAAATTTTTAAGGCGTGCACAAAATCGTTCACGGAAGTGATTCGAAAAGAAATAAAATAGAAATATATCATTACAATGAATTGCGAGCGCGAATTCGACCACCGGTCGCTTATATGCAAAATACGAAGTATTTTATATTATCCTTGCATTATGCTTCGCGCAAGCCAGTGGCGAGCCTAGTTTTCACCATTATAAAAATTATTGTGTCATTGTTATACGAAAATTTTCATAATCGGTCCCTACCTTTTTTTCGCAAAATATTGTACTGAAATATTTAGCAAATACTGCTAAAATATACATGATAGCAGAAATGTTCTCTCCGCATATTGCTAAATCTTGACCGCACCATACTCTTACTCCATTGATCTACATCAGTACATGTGACATATTAATTCTGATAATATGCAATTTATCTTTGCAGGAGAACGTTGAACCTCTGGATCAAGGTTTTTTTTATTCTGTATGGGATACTCTATAACGAAAATACTTATATTTTTGGTTTATTTAAAAATAATCACTATAATTATACCGTCAATAATGCCCATTATCCAGAGGTCCAAAATATTTAAAAGAATAGTTCAAATAATATTATTTTATTAGATATTTTATTAGAAAAATAGATATTACGTTAGGCACCACAGTCATGACCGAGAAAGCAGTAATCAGGATTCTTTTTGATAATTTGCTGAACAGATTTTCGTAAGGCCACAATCCTGGCAGTAGTAGCAGCTTTTTGGTCCCTCTAAAGTACTCGTTGTCGAATACACTCAGCGTTTCCGCGTCCATATTTCTGCGTTCTAGAACGTAGTACGTGGCTTTAGGCGAAACGCAAGATGTCATGGCATTGCTAGTATCAAGACAGTCGGCGGCACAAGTATAAATTAATCATACAATAAATAAATAAGTAGTTCTAATCATGGCATAATTTGCATAAGATATGAATTTATGTTTATCCCTCAAGGATTTTTTGAGACTTTAGTCTTCTATTTGAACCTTTGAAAATATTATAACAATATTTTTTACTGGACTCTTGAAAGTGTGCTTATCAATTGGTCTTTGCATTAAAGCTGATTAAGCGAGACTTCTTCCATTTGTCGTTTTGTTCATAATTTCAAACTATATAATGAGCATTGAATCAAGCTAATCAGGCTGATTCCCAATCATTCATAATGATATTATTTATAAACTATAAACTAGCTATATTTTTATAAACTAGCATACTAAAACGCAACTTTGCCGTAAAAAATAATCGATCATGCAGTGAAAAAAATGGCGGGGTGTCAAGAAAAGTATAGTTGAGATAATTTAAATAATTAAACATAGATAGCACGTTAGTGAGGCTCCAATATTTTGTCGTTCGTCCCAAATTACTGGTTGCCAAGTGCACTCCACTTTTCCGCGGCCATTTTAATACTACAAGGAATAATCTTACGTGGCTTGTCTTTCGGCGAAGCACAAGCCGAGCGGGACGTTGAATTATTAAAACGAATCGTCGCAGCAAAACATAACTATTTTCAACGAAAAAAATCCCTCTATCATAGTCATTACAAGAAAAGAGTTTTAATCGTTTTGCAATTCGTCCACGTCGTGGATCTTCTGCGAGTCGTTCGTGTAGGTAGAGTTTTAATCGTTCATCACAACGTTTGTGGAAGAAAGTACGTAAAAGACGTAAACTTTGAAATGGAAGTCAACCCTACCTATAGAACGGACTTACGATATGAGAGTGCACGTTCGTTTCGGCTTCGACAGATAAGTCAGTTCTGAAGAGGCCGCTCTGCTGAGCGGACGATCATTTATAGTTGTGTATCCTCTAATACCAGCTTCTTAGATTTTCAGTATTTCGGTCTCTTGTTAAATGTTTATAAAGTCCAAAACCCTTTATAATAAAGGGATAATCAAAAGAAGTAAAACCAAAAGGATAAGCGGATTATTATAACAGGGTTATTTTCAACTCAGAAAAAAATTATAAAGTAAATATTAGACGGGCAATTTAATTAAATAGAATCTGTAAAATTTCAATATTTAATTGATAAAAATATTTAAAATACTGCAGCTGCAATAGTGTCACGAAGAAAGAAAACAGTGAAAAGAATGTAATAGGTAACTAGAAGTGTATCAAACAAGTAATTTAATGCAAAACATCGTCAAATCTTGAATCTTAATTTTATTTCATAAACATCTTCTCAATCAAATATTTCATTTTTGTTGTTACTTTTAAATATCCTAATTATGTGCAATATTTTTCAGGTGACAACAAATTCAGATATCTTTCGCAGAGATGCACTTCAGATGGAAACAAATTTTTATTTCGCCCTCGAGCGATTAGTTTTAGATCGCATTAATTAAGAAATTTGACAGTATATTCTGAAAATACATTTGTATTCCTCGTACATATTTTATATTAATGCATTGCATAGTATAAAAAATAATTGCCATATGAAATTCGTTGTTTTATTTCAATCTTTGAATTTATTCACGTTTTTATTTTTTTCCTTGAATGTAAACAAGGACTAGCAATTTTTTTTACCAGTTTTTCATAATTTGCAGACTTTTCGAGGTATTATCTTTTTATTAATCTGCGTTTCTGTTGGCGAAGGAGGCTCGTTGTAAATAAAATCGACTTTGGAAATGCGAATTTCCTTTGTGTTCGTGGAAGTCAATTTAACGTTGGCAGATTTTAATCTATCGTCTGCTGCTTCTTCCTTTTTGCTTTTATTTTTACTATCTTCTTTCTTGTTCTTATTTTTATTATTTTTATTACTTTCGTCTTCTTCCTTCTTCTTTTCAGCAACGTGAATAGTGATTCTTATTTTGTCAGTTGATTTTTGATTTTCTGGAATGCCAATTTTACAAAGTAAGAACGAAAATATAATTTATTACATTATTATTTGTAATTTCTAAATTTAACGTAACGGTTCTTATAAAAATTTTCCTACCTGCAACGGTGGCACATGGCGGTAACAGGGTGACCATCGGCTTTTGCGTTGCAATTTTGTAAGTAACACTAGGATTGACGACGTGCCGAAATTGTTGACTTATTCGTTCATCACCATTCCTTATCATGTATTTCAATATTCGAAAACCAATTTCATTATCTAAAAAATAACTCAAACCATTTTTGTTTCCATTTTATTGATTTTTTAAAATTTTATATCGCGTCTTATTTTAAAATTAAGATATTAATTAATTACTTAAGTATTGAGTCCAAAGTAGTTTTTCCGACTCATCCAACGACTTTTGAAACATTTGAAGAACGCAATTTTTGAGATGCTCATTCTTGGCAAGAATTTCAAACTTATTGGTCTGCGGACAATCAATAATAATTTTCTTGGGTGCCTCGGTGCAGATGCAGTTGTCGTCGGACATTTCGATGGCAATGTGTTCAGTGATTGATGCTTGATAGTTTGAGATGAACTACGCCCACAATTGTCATTAACATTATCGAATTTATTATTGTGTGCGTAGTTTATTTTACCTGAACGATGAAATCAGCCAATTGAGATCGAAAGACGAACCAATACGTTTGAGATTCGGCGATGTAACAGGCAAGTGTCAACGAAAGATCGGACACTTGATTGCTATCCTCTGTAACTGTTAATTTATTTTGATTTATCATTAAGCGCCTTGGTCTTATTTTTCGTTCTTCATCTGTCCATTGTATTAATGATAATTCGCCTGCAAAGAAAATAAATTAAATTAATGATCCAATAAAATTAGTGTTAATGGATTTTTTCTCTTTTAGAAATCGCAGGTACATCTTGCAGTAATTGAATCTACTTATACTAACAGAATAGTATTTTAAGTAAACAATAATATACATTTGCACATCCCATTATACAAGTATTGTGGAATAATTCATCAATTGCACATTACAAATATCTCAGTTGGATACAATTTTAATAAGAAACGAAATATGGAAGACATACCATTAACAGGTTTGACATGAGACACGTATATATCATATTCAGCTGGAAAGTCATAAGGAACAGAAATGCTGATTGTTTTATCGACCATGCGATACAGCTTGGTGCGAACAGTGTATTCACCAGCAATTTTGAGTTCGTCCGAGAAACCGTCCAGTATGATGGTTTGATTTGGAGCAAAGTGTGGCCCCATAGCCAAACCGCATAACACTAAGTAAGCTGAGGTATCGCAGAAAAATACAGAAAATATTTTTTGCATCGATTATTTACAATTTGCACGCGAAGCTATTTTTTTTATTTAAGTTTACCATGGCTTCTTCTGATTCTTCGTGCATGATACGTCACCTTAATTTGCTGCCTCGAATTCGGAGGTAACGATACAATCGGCTTCGAGGAAAACAAATCGGTATCCTTTCCGAAAAATTGGACCACGTAATTTGCCTGATAGGGCGAGGTTGACGGTGTCGCAAGCGGCTTGGTGAGGGACTCCGTTAGAGGGCAGTTGAATTCAAGCTAGAATTGATCTCTTTCGTTAATAATTAAACCGAAGCAGCCGACTTGTTTATCATTAATTGTAAGATTACTGGCTCGAACCTTTTGTTTTATAATGTAAGTGGGCAGAGTTTGAAAAAGATGCGCAGTCAGCATCAACATTTGAATGTAATTAGGATTTATAATCTCCATCGGTTTTATGAGGAATCCAATGCGGATTTTCTTCCACGCCGACAAGAGGCACACTACGTTGTGCATTTTCTGGGAAAACAAGGTAATAAATTAAAATGACGATTAACCAAATCTTCGTTTGCGCACTTTATTTACCTGCTCGGTGTACGCTGGTTCCTTGTAAACGTCCTTGAAAAATTCCCTTACCAAGAATGGACAGTAGCAAACGGTTACAGCGATAAAAGCCAGTCCGTCGCTAAAATCTTCGAAATTGTTTATGGTTACGTCAACGTGGAACACCATGTTGCGGTAGTACTCCAGCCACGCCAGCAGAATTTGCTCGCTTTTGGAAGCTTTGCACTTGGCTTGATAGGAGCATTTGCACGTTATCTGAGCACACTTGCACCTTGACCGTTTGATCAGTTCGCACACGTCCAGGCAGTACCTTTTATGAGCGTCACTAGAAAGGTATAAAATATTTTAGTAAATCGAAGGCTGAGGTCGTGCGTTTTTTAATTATTTTATTTTGAAGTAAGTGAGGAAACATTATAGAAGGATATGAAGACTTAAAATGCTTCAATGGAGCTTTAAATAATTTTGCTACATAAATAAATGAAAAGTTGAAAAAAAGTTAATTATAGTTCAAAAATCATATCTATCTATGTAAGTTGTAATCTATATTCATTAACCAGAAATGAGCAAAAATGCTCCTTGAAGATAAAATACTGACCTGTCGATAAGTTTAACATCACTTATCAAAGCGGCATGATCTCGCACCGCTTTGTAAGTTATTTTCTTAAAAATT
Organism: Eurytoma adleriae; assembly: GCA_900480045.1. Classification (NCBI taxonomy): domain Eukaryota; kingdom Metazoa; phylum Arthropoda; class Insecta; order Hymenoptera; family Eurytomidae; genus Eurytoma; species Eurytoma adleriae. The sequence continues at coordinate 7,877 of UXGC01001290.1, forward strand.
GTGCACTTGTAAGTTTGCAAAACGAGATCAAGCCACGATTGCCTGCTGCGAGAGTTGAAAGCGTACTCCGGCAACTGGAAAAATAAGAAATGTACATTTTTGATTAAAACGTACAAATAATTATTTTGCATTTATGTTTACGTTATTTACCTCGACATGCGTTATGCCTGTGTAAGTTACATAATCTCTGAAGTTGAGCAAAAATTCAGCTGGAACGTGGGCGATGCAGGCACCTTGGCACGTTAGATACTGGAGGATCTTATCGTATGCAGTCAGGAGGTGACATATTCTCTCCTCGTCACTCTCATGATTACTCTCTTTCAATCTTTTGTACGTATTGTATTTACATTAATTAATTGTTATTACTAAGAAGTATTGTTGGATAATTAGGAGATTATCATCTACTACGTTCAGTCAATAAAACAAATTTCAAGAATTTAATTGGAATTTTTGTAGAAACATTAATGCAAGATGTAATCTTCACGTCTGTAGACTATGGCCAAAAGTCTCAAAAATCGAGAAAAACGTAGCGGTAGGTAGTAAGTGACTCTCTCCTTTTTTTACTAATAGTACTAATTTTTTGTTCTCATAAAATAATACTTGTTGTACACTAGGCTACCTACTGTTTATTAATTTCTGCAACTTCAGTAGATTCCGAAAGATATTCTAAAATATCAAAGAAGGTACTTGGCATAGGCTTGTCCTTCTTTTTCCCGCCGGATTTTTCATTAGCCTCTAGGATTCCCGATGCAACTGCTGTAATTCCGTCGATCAACTGCGGGTTGAATTGGTACCGCAAAGCAGTGGAGTACAGCCACCTCTCAACTGCGACCAAAGCCCCTTGCATGTGTGTTTTAGTCTTACTGAAAACAAGCGAATCTGTCCCTTTACATTCATTTCCCAAATTTGAATTAATTAACCATGTGCTTTTTACGTTAAGGGATTAGATATGGAGAGAAATGGATAGTACGACCCACACGATTTCAGACATTCGCTCGACTCAACCGTTTTTTCGTCATTTTCCGAGCCATGCGATGTATCCTCTTTTTTTAAGTTGGTATATTTTCGACTGTCCACGCTGAAGTGTCTGTCGAAGCTGGTATATTTTCGACTATCAATACTGTAGTGTCTGTCGAAACGGGAATCGCGCCTTAATGAACTTATGCCGCTTACGCTCGATGAGAAACTTGCTGTCTTCGATTCCACCGTTAGAGGCTTTGTAAAAAATAAAAACTTATGTATATTTATATCAAGTCACTGATCTTTTCAAGTTGAATAAATCATGGAATAAAATGAAGGACAAAAACGAAGAAAAAAAAACATGTTGACTTATACATGTATTTATGTGTAAAAATATTTACTTGTATGGAAGGAACATTATCGTGCTGCAGCAAAATTTCCGAAGGAAATTTCTTCGACTTTGTCATGACGAAATTTTCGGTGTCAGTCGCTTTAAAAATGTGCGTCGTGAGCGAACTGTCATCCGCCGAAGCGCATACCACAATGGAACAAGCAGCCGTTTTCTCGGTGTTGGTAAAGATTATTTTTGTGCAAAAAGAAATGGGCTTCGAGTTTTTGAATTCAATTTCAACGGGTATTTCGTGTCTAAATAAATATAACGACACCATTGAAAATAATATTTAATATTAATTTAAATAATCTAAAGATACTTTGTACATTATATTTGATTGTCAAAATAAATAAAAGTATGCAATCATTTTTAACTAATGTTCCACTTACGTGCAGTACGGTTTGACTTGGTTACCACTGGGAAAAGTAATTTTCAGCGTATTAGCGAAAGCAAATGTCCCACTGCACTTTTCAGGCATGCAAATCTCAGCTTCTATAACCGTCGGAGCGCGAAATTCGCAAACGCGTAGGCTAAACTTTTCCTTCTGCATTTCTTTCAGCGGGACGGGGACGAAGTATATCTCCAAAATCTCGGTGTCTATGGAGTGCGACAGGAACGAGCCGTCCAGTACGAATCTATTGTAGGGTAAGCAATTTTCGCGGTTATCCAAGTTGAGCGGAACCTCGCACTTGAAGCACTCCTGTTCGATCGGTTTGAATTCGACGCAGAATCGCGCTTCGTCGTTGGGGTACAGCAAGCAGCCGATGACTTTATCAGTTTTGTTCTTCAGTTCGCCTCCGTCAATCCAATCGATACTGAACGGGCAATTTGGTTCGAGCAAGCACTCCGTGTCCAAATTTAATGAGATTTCTTCTTTTGAGTCATTGTAAATTGTTATTTCATCCTGTGATAAAATAGATTTATTATTTCTTCTTTAATAGATTACTTAAATTTTTCTAATCAAATGAATACTTTTCGAAAATCTTCATTAAATGTCAACAGTAGTTTGTTGATGATTATCTTGGGACAGCATACTGTAATGTCAATGAAAATGTTGGGGAGTTTCGGAGGAACTGACAGAAGTGAAATAGCTGAAAAGTTCGTGTAGTAATCTTCGTTCAGTCTTAAAAATTCACTCGGCCTTGAATCCCCTTCCTCCATCAAAGGCCCGAGTAAACCATTGATGACTATCGGCAAAGGAAAGGTGTAACTAGCTATGTCACATGGTCTGAAGTGTAGAAACATCGTGATGGTCGAATGAGGATCGATGGTAATTAAATCATCGTCACCTGTAAAACAGTAATTTAAAGATTAAAATTACGAATTTATTGAAGATATGAAGTTGTTAAAGATTAAAATTGTGAATGTTGAAACAAAATTTATGGGTTATTTTACTTAGGTATTCATCTTTTTTCGAGGGTGAGTATGAGACACGAAATTCTGGGTAAGTTTGAAGAGGAAACTGCAGCGTCACATCGCGGTTGGTCATGTTGGTGGCCGAAATTTCTCGAACTTGGTAAGAGTTCGAGCCTATTCGCTTCATCTCTATTTTCGGCGGTTTGAATTTAACTTTTGGGTATATAACCGAGCACAGGAGCTTCAGCTGAAGGGTCAAGCGCTTTTGCACAGCGATGCTTATCAGCGTGGAAAATTCTATGCACACGTCAAACTTCAGGCAGATCTGAAAATATTTACCACACACATAGTGTTATTTTTAAATAATAGTTTGTGCACATTCAACGAGGGTAACGTTTCGTTAAATTAAAATTGAAAAGATCAAAATAACAAGATACAAGTAATAAGATCTGTTAAAGACTTTTGATGATTTGTCCAAAGTCTGTAAACTTCAATTGTCTTAACTAAAAGTTCATTCCGGAAAAGAGAAGTAAACCTTTAATTTAAGAAAAAATTGCAGGAGTGATCGTTTAAAACAGAGTAAGAGCTGTTTCAACTATGGATTTCAACGAACAATTGATTTACATTTCAAAACAAAGACAATGTACAAAGAGTCATTGATAAAGTTCCCTATCTGTTGAATAAGGTATCAGGCTCTATCTTTTAAAATCGACAGATGAAAAAAGTAACGGACGACAGGTGAAGTACCCGTTTCTCAACTCTCTAAATCTCATCCTGTGAACGTTCACTGCCTATCAGTGCATATTCACTGAAAAACAGTGAGGATTAGGTCACTAATCTTTCAGTGACCTAATCCTCTCTGTTTTTCAGTGAATATGCACTGTCGGGCAGTGAAAGTTTACTGGATGAGATTTAGAGGGAAGGTAATTGCAAGCAACATTTCCATCCAGAACAAAATACCAGCCTTCGCTCACCATGATGATGGTGATGCCGCGTTGCGGTACAATGCCCTTGGTGGGCCAGACCTCGATGCCCTTGAGCAGAGCCTCGCGCTCGATCTCGAAGAACACGTCGAAGAACTCGGCGTTGTAGAGCTGGGCGGACGCGTGGTACGGCAGGTTGAGCGGTATCTCGTCGAGGTTGAGCTCGCCGTTGAGCAGGGTGACGTTGGGCGAGCGCAGCGGCGCCTCCAGCAGCACGGCGACCCGCTCCCCACCCTCGTAGTGCAGCATCGCGTCCACGCGGTTCGACCAGGACGGGTTCAGCTCGTGCTCCACGTTCATCAGGAGGCGCCGGCTAGCCGGCACCACACCCGTCAGCGGGTTGATTTGAAAGTTGCTGCCTGCTGGCAGGTTCCATCTGCATGGTACAGCAAAATATATAAATTTTTTGCTAATTTTAGGGTTTATAAAAATACAAGACTTGAAAAAAATTAATTAAAAGAAAAGGAGAGAAGATTGAGAGAAAAAAGCGTAGTTTTACTAAAACAAGTAGAAAAATCAAGATTTCATGCGGCAATCAGTAGTACAATTGAAAAAAAAACTTTTTCAGGATTTCCTTTTTGATAAAGTTATAAATTCGTATTCAAATACTCTATTTTATTAATTTTTTATGTTTCTTATCGGTTTACGTTACTTAAAATTTATTATTTTAAAAAACATCTTAATTATCATTGAAATCGAAATAAAAATACCGCCTTTCAAAAATCTTATCCAGATTATTCATGGATATTATTTTCTTTATAAATCTAGTATACTCACTTAAATTTCGTATCGACGTTAACTTCATTTTTAATTTCAATCGTTTTAAAATTGGCCCTGTACCCTTCAAGTGGGTGGCAGTCTTTCTCGAACAGGACATGCTTCGTATCGATTTTAACACACTTGCGTATCACTTTTGCGGTCATATTGATTTGGTACTTTTGAGCATGATTGATTTTATAATGAAGGTAAGTATTGAATTTTCCTAAATACTTCGACACACGGAGTTGAATGTAAAAGTCATGTTGTGATTTTGCTTTGATTTTCGCCTCGTTGTCGTCAATTTCTACGATCTGCCTGTCTTTACTGGTTAAAACCACGTGTATCCCGAAATTATTTTGATTGTCGAACGTTAAAGTACGAGTGTTTACAGTTTTCTGTCCAATCTATTTGAAAAATATATTTTATTTCACTTTTTTTATAAAAAATTGTAAAGTTTAGGGTGAGCCACCTACTAATAACTAATAACGAGTCACCTACTTCTTGGATATGTGATTGTCATGAAAAATGTCTATAAAGGAAAAAATAAAAAAAGACTTGGAAATGTCAATTCTTTAATTATAAATTCAATTATTTTAATAACCAATAATAGTAAGTTAATGGTTATTAAAAACTCCTAACTGAAATATTTGCTTTTTTAATCAATAGCAGGTGACTCTCCTCCAAAATAAAGCCAGTAAATAATAAATTAAGCACAGTTTAAGCAGAATAGATTTGGTATACAAACCCCGCCAAAATCTAGAACTGCAGGTAAAACTTTAATTCTGGAAATTTCTGACGGTGTAAGTGTCTTATTGTAATCGCTAACTTCTGGCTCTTCTATTTTCAGTAGAGAATGTTTTGGGTCGAGCTTGACTTTCTCAGTTGCGTCAAAGCTCGGCTTGCAAGTCTCTTTTTTCCTAGCTGTAGGCTCCTTCACGGGCTTTTGAGCCATTATCGGCGTATAGTTGCACCAAATGAAATTCCGACCAACTTTGACTTTCACACTTTTAATCGCTTTAGTCTTTTCATCGCAGATGTTGCTGGACGCGTACAAGTCAAATTCAAGCTTGAATGGCGTTTCTACTGCAATTTTGTTTTCATAAGTATCAGTCAACATTTGTAACTTTATTATTCAGATTTAAATAAAATTCATTTTAAAACGTGAAAATTTTGAAAAATCAAAAAGGTTTCAAACCTTTCAAGATAGATCAAGTAAATGATCTTTTCACAAAATTTTTAAACATTACTTTTCAAAACTTTGTTTAAACAAGGAGAGTCAAAAGCTTTGACCAACTTAAGTATTTCTTCAGCAAAGCATGTTCAAAAATAATTTTAAGACCAAAGATTTTATCACGAATATTAGTCATAAAAAGTAAGAAATCTCGCAATCTCTCTAGCCTAAATTAAAGTAAAATCCTAAAATGCTGATTACAATTGAATTCAATCTTGATCATAATTAATACTTCAATTGCTTGATTAGGCTTCAGAAAAGCTCCACGAGGCTCGCACTTGACGCACCCCCTTTGCTCGAAGTAGAAAGACAACGAGAGATTTTCCGAGGGATTCCTTATGCAGAGTACCCTCTGCACTAGGCAATTGATTTCCAGTTCGCCTAGATGCAGCTCATCAGGTACAAAGCAAATACTTGGTATTTCGATTTCACCGTGTATGTACATCGTCATATCTTGCACATTTGTCTTTTCCTCGGACTTGCTGGTATCTTCGTTTTCGTTAGTATCATCGTCTGCAATCAATGCAAATTTATTCAAGTCCAAACGGAATCGGATGAATAATCTTACCCGCGTAATAGTGTTTCCCTGTTTTTGGGTCATTCACCGATTCGTATTCTGCACAAAATAGAAACAAAAATGAAGGTCTACATCGACGAATGAGGTTTTTTTTTTAATTTTCGTTTTTCTCTCTACCTACTTAGCATGGCTTTAGCTTCCATTGTTGGTAATTTACAGATTTTTAGCTTTGCGACAAAATAGAAAATATTTCTGTTCTCTAACTGGTCTTGTAGCAATTGCAGATTTTCCAAAAATGGTCGAAAACTGAAGAAAACAAGTTGAATTGTATCTTTTAACTCAGAAATTCATTTGCGAATAACAAAAGAAACTTACGTAATATACCTACGTAATGTTCAACATTATTTCTTCAAAGGGTTTTAACCTTCCTTCAAGAGGATAAATATCAAATACATTGAATGTTGGATTTTGGCAAGGATCTATATCCTATATTTTTTATTACTAATGGTAAAAAGAGCTTTTCATCATTTTTCAATATAAAGTTATGTAAAATAGAAATTACTTGAATACTGGTGAGGGTATTATTGATATCACTGTAAATAATGAAAGTAGACCCTTCCGATGAATAATTTTTCAAGGGGATTTTCACGTGTTTACGTGTCTGAAGAAAAATAGATGAAAAATTGAGAAAGGAATATTCGTTTACCGCCATTGGATGTTCTATCTCTAGTTTTGGTTTTATCACATCTATTTTTATTGTTATCTGGATATTTGGATTGGATTTGATCCTAAAAAATGTTTATATTGAAGACAAGATTATCCTAGTTCCAGTGAAACAAGCGTAATTACAGAAGTCATTTATTTTACCAAAATTGACTGTAATAACGACCTTCATATATTCCTTCGGCTTGAACTCCAACTGTAATCTTGGCACTTGGCTTAATTACACCTTTTATCGGTTGAATATTCAATCCCAATTTGTTTTTTTCTAGGTCAATACTAAATCTGCAGTTTAATTATGATAATTAGTAGAAAAACTTTATATATTATGATATTAGGAGCAAGTTGAATGGTCCACCTTCCGCTTTTCCCACCGACATTTGTTATAGTCAATTTTTTTATGTCTGATACCGATCCATAGTTAACGTAGCCCATGTTGAGAACAAGTGGTTCAGCTTTAATTTCGAAAAACGACAGGTAACAAAACATGTGGTAGTACACTAAAGTCCCGTTAATTTCTATGGGGATCATAGCGTGCAGGGCTGATGGCCTTTTAAAGGTATACCAAACTGTTCTGGTTAAAGTTAAACCAGGACTAAGTTTGAACCCGCTTTTTAAAATAGTATCTATTTTAAATGCCTGAAATTGAATTTACGTGTACAAATAGTTCAATGGTTTATTGCAATTATCAAAGAGATAAAATTACCAGAGAATTAGGTTGTTTGATCCTAACAATTGCAGCTTTACTCCCAGCATTCCGTATAGTTAATGTTTTTTTCACGGTGACACCTTCACTGCCGTCCTTGAACTCCATGAATGGAGGATTTATTATCACGTCATCAACAATCGGACATTCCTCTAAATGGGTTGCGTGGTCAATTTGAACAGACTGGACGCTGTCTTGCAAGACGCTGAGAGAATTTCTGTAATTCGATTCATCCCAGGCATGCGTTGAAACCTAAAATCGACCGAAAGTAATATTTTTATCTTTATTTGAATCATAAAAAACATAGGTTAAGTGCATAAATCTCATTTATTACGATGGAATAAGATTTATGAAGTTATAGTGAGATATGAAAAAATTGTTGAAAAGCAATTTAATTTTTTACCTTCGAGTGGCGTTTTTTCAAATTGTCCTCTTGCTTTTCTATATTAAGGTAACCTGATATGGTTGATTCCCTTTTAGACAATAAACGTTTTAACGACATTTTAGCTATTTTACATTATAAAATAATTAAACATTATAAGACTTTTATTGTTACTAAAGTAACACAATTTAACATAAATTTAACAAAGCATTTGACATTACAAATCAACTTAAGCTAAACAAATGACATTACTATAATAATAAATTGGTTATGATGTACGCTCCTCTGTATTCGTCGCCATTTTTTAACATTGTAAAAAAACAAAACATATGTATTGTTCATATTTATATAAAAACAAATAAAACCACGTAAATGTAATTATACAATCATAGTATTGCAGCTGCAATCATTATTTTCGACGCTGCTATTTTACGCCACGCAAATTACATTGCAGCTTCTTGTGTACTACATAATTTCATTTATAAAATTAATGCATTCATTTGAGATTTGATGCATCGATATAGGAAAATGTAAATGTTTTAACTACTGAAGAATAGTAAAGATGTCGCTGTATATTTATTTTTCGACCATCTGCACCAGGCGCAGTTTTGCGTTTGGGGTAAAAAAGGACATGAAAAAAAAAATAGAAAAGTTGCTAAAAGCAACTTGCATAAGAATAATGAGTCGTTGTTGCTCTCCCTTGATGAATTTTTAATCGGTATTATGTCGGTGTAAGAATATTGCATACGAGTGCTTGGAAATTGTCTTCGAGATTTTTTACCTGGTTATTTGCATACATAAAAATGTCTTTTTGTGTGTGTTATTATCGTCTATAGCAAAAGTTTTACTTTTCGCAGAAAAAGATATAGGTAATTGTAATTGTACAATTATTTTGCGCGGAAATATAGTATCGAGGTCCGTATATTTAGAATAGGATTTTTTTAATTCAGTAAACATTAATCGTAAATTCTGATATTTAATAAGTCTTCAATGTTCAGGTAAAATTTTAACACTGTTAATTTGCATAATTTTTCATTTTATTTTACTTTATTTCAAAGTGCTTCATAGAATACATATACGTTTACCTTAATATAATTTTATAATATTTTTCGGTTGACGATTAGGAAGTTAATATTCATAAATTCCGACTGATAAATTAAAATGAAGAAGTTCAAGATTCTTATCTAAAATTTGTTATTTTAATAATAGTATGTTGTTAGAACAATTATATCTATACATTTGCACGTGTTTTAAAAGAATTACTAATTTATGGATAAGTTTTGTTTGACCTGAGGTAGTTCGGTAAAGAAATAAAAATAAGCAAGGTCAAAAGTACGGAGTATCTTCTGGGTGGTAGCTCGTTTTTTTCGCCATTTACGTAAGGTATTACGTAATTAAGGTATGTCGAGTAGCATAACATGGCATATTACTACAATATTAAAATACAATTCATTGCTGCTGGGAAAAGCTTTCTCAGGCAATGATGTTTTATTTGTATTTATTATGTTATTTGTAGTATTATGGATTACCGAGTTTCAGATAAGACGAAATATTTTGATTTATAATTAATTTATGATAGTTAACTTAATTAGAGATAACTAAGCTTTTGCTTGAATTTTTATTAATCCTATATAAACTAATTAATATGGGTTGGACATAGCAATGAACGTAGTTTTTATATTTTTTAGGAAATTGAAATCAATCTGTGACAGGCTAGCATGAATTTGAGTGGAATTTGATTGCAATTACAAAGGGTACAAACTTTGAGAACATCGAAATTTTTTAATAATTGAAGAAATAACGTAATTCACGATTATTTGCTGGAAATGACTGTGGCATAAAGATTACATCCTAAGGACGTGCTATATACATCTACTAAACGTTACTAAGTCGTATTTTTCAATGTGAACATTGCCTAAAATTAAATTTTTATTACATTTAATATTTTTATAAATATAAATAAACTGAATTTAAACTTAATCTTTTGTATAACTAACCATTTAATTCAGATGTTCTAATTTAATTCTTCTCTCATAGTCCTTATGACTGCCACATAAGATAAAGACGCCTTCAATACCTATTAATATTTTTCGTTAATAACAAGAATTTTTGTAAGATAATAAGTAAAAAATATAAGTACTTACTGCCAAGCAATTTTCGTAATTTAAAACATATAGTCCTCCAGCTGTTAAGACAGATGGTTTTAGACTTCTCAGCATCATTATTTGAAATATTTTCTTATTTCGCTTCGAACTCAGGTACCAGTCACAATCATAACTAAATAGGATAAAATATTGATTTTAAATTATAGTGGCCAAACGTGTATTCATTAAAAAATAAAATTGCTAACGTCATTTTTTACGTACACGCAAGTATATACGTCTGTACTGTAGTTTATAAATTGTTGTCCTGGCCAAGATAGAATAAACAATTGAACAAATCCAACTGCTCCAAGTGTCATAAATTTTAATAGTTCGTGAAAATTAGTGGAACTTGTAACCTGGATAACATGGATAAACATATTTTTTTATTTACTCATTCTGTATAGGGTTCATTGGTAGGTTAGCATATATTTATTTCGAATTGAATATGAGTAAACTTACGCAAGCGGCACTACAGCTCATGAATACAACAGTAACTCCTAAAAGCCCGATGCAGAGCGTAGAGCAGGCATCTTCATTAAGGGCAGCAAATCTATATAGAGAATAGACATATAGACAAGACTTAAAACAAGACTTAAAAATTGCATTTATTCGACAATATAGTATCGACATATATAATTTAACATATTTCATCCAAGATTTTAAGGACTTCAATAAAATTTTGAAGGTTCATCATTATTGTAAAGTACACCACCGAATGACTCGATCGTTTATTCCAGTCTTTTAATAAAAGTTCTTTTAAAAATTCGATACTCTGAATTATCGTAAAAATGTTTAGGTATCTTGTAAATTACGTATGAACTATTGTAATTATCCCCCTTGCAGTATGTGAGGAAAATATTGTACTTTTTTCTAGGACTAAATTAGACACAGTACATTTTACTAATAATGCATTTCAAGAAAAATTGAAAAGTCATGACTTAAAAGCATGTAATATTAACATATCAAACAACTACTCAACTGCAAGGCTCTCTGGTGCAAACGTGCAGCTTGGACTAGATGTCTGTATGATTCATTGTCATCATCGAATTTCACAGCCTCAATTATACGATGTCTTGATAAAAATTTTAAAAATTGTATTAATTATGAAATGTTGTTGTTATTATCTTTCTAATATATGCTTACCGAACAATTTTAAAAATTGCGACATTTTGATCTAACGTCATTATGAATAGTGTGCTGAAACAGGTGATGCAAACTGAATTTAAAATAGCTATTATTGTGTAAACAATGCTTATTTGATAGTAGTAGTCATGCTGGTCAAGAAAATAATCCCCTTTTATAGCCATTGTTCGCTCCTCGTTTCGATTGAGTACCAAAGAAGTAACTAATACTGTGGTAACTGGCATTAAAATTACAACAATTGAAGCTAATATGGTAAAGGCTAAAATAGAAAGTTGCTTAAAGATCAAGAAAAATATTCAAACTAAAAAATAAGAATACATATACATTGTAGAATTTTTCAGTGCTATATAGCATTATACCTCCCATAAGAAGTGATTTTTTACGCCCTCGTGTAGAATAATCCTCTAAAATTCGACGTTCACTGTCAATTTTTATTAATATCCAGTTTTCAGCTATTGAGTCGATCATTTTTCGAATCTGAAATCACGTATGCACGCAAACATTTACATGATATTTATTTTACTTTTCATAAGGATTTGGAGGGTGCTAAAAATCAATCTTTGAGGGACTAGACAGATTAACATTGACACAAAATTAGAGTAAACAAAGCAATAGACATTTTTAGCACTCCCTATAATTAAAAATTTTTATGCACACTTTTTCTTTGCTTTCGAGCCACATACAATAGATGTATAGAATTATGAATTCGACGTCAAAAATGGTTTCTATTACACACTCGAATAAACTATCTGTATCTTCTCCATAATAAGTTTTAATACCATTAACCTTACAATTAAAATGTGTGTTTTAATACCAGATTTTTTGCAAGAATTACTGATAGAATTTATTATTTACCAACCATTGGTAGTGTAGCCGAAAACATAAAAAACAAAAACAAACAGCGATGTAATATTTTCTTTCCAATTGATTCATACGGCCACAATCCAATTAATTTTAAGAACTGCTTCATAAATTGTAAGTATTGACTATCAAAAACTTCATCGAATGAATCTATTTTACAAGTGGATATTTCCATAATTTTTGCAATATTTTATAAACCGCGATACAATACTGAATAACTTTGTATAACTTGATTCGTTGCACGGTAACGTATGAACTCGCAATTTCCACGTATAAAAAATAAAGAGCAGAATACTTGTTATTAATTTACGAATAAGTTTCGTTTAACAATGACGTTCAATGAAAAAATAAAAATAAGCAAGGGCAAAAGTACGGAGAATTTTCTGCGCAGTCGCTTATTTCTTTGTCATTTGCATAAGGAAAAACTAATTCCGGGTAGCATTACTCCTTCGAAGGTGAGATATTACATTATAATATTAAAGTACAGCTCATTGCTGCTACTTGGAAAAGTTTTTTCGAAGTTTTATTCGCAGTGGTACTATATATAGGCTACCGTGTTCTTCAAGAGACGAAATAATTTGTTTTAAAAATAATTTTTCTTAGCTAGCTTATAAACAACTACCCTTAAATTAATTTTAATAATGATTGTAATTCAAAATTTAAAATTCGTAAAAATGAATGCAACTACCGAAGATAATATTATAATTTCCAGCAAATAATTATGATAAAGATTACAGCCTAAGGATATGCTACATACCTACGTATGGAGGTACGTTTACTAAACATTACTAAGTAGTATTTTTAGTATGAAAGTTTTGTTTAAAATTATATAATAGAATAATAGTAGTTTTCAAATAATTATATGAAAATCAGGGTAAAATGAATAATTTCTAGTGTGCATAAATTAAGACTGCAAAATGCCATTTGCTCTCTATAGACAGATAATATATAAATATAATATATTGACAGATAATACTATATAAATTGAATAAAAATAAAGTTGTAAACTGCGAGCAAACACGCGTGAAAACAATAAACAGTCAAAAATTAACCTTCGCGTGCACACCACTTTTTAACCTCTTCCACGCATTAATGTTAAATTTCCCGTAAGAATTATGTTAAATTTATCAGTGAAGTTATACGAAGACTGCAATCATTACGTCTCGCCGCATTTAAAATGTATCGTTGACAAATTCCGCAAGCATTGGACGCTGTACGATCACTGCGATGATGTACTAATCCCAAAGCCATTAGCTAATGCGATTTTAACGACAGACGAGGTGCGTGTCGGCCAATATGCACGCCTACTTGTACATGTAATTTTAGGATAATTGTTTTTCAGTCGAAATTTTATTGGTACTTATACAACTCGAAAGGAAAGTTCGACAAATGCTTACAAGAGGACCTCAAACGACTTATAAACACTTCACTGATAAAGTAAATTTTTCTTGCTTAAGTGACGAGCGAATTGACTGAATTTATTCGATTATTTGCTAGGAGTATTACTTGGAAGTTTACACCTGTTAATCACATTTTGATTTCGGAGAGATTAATCAATCTCGAACGACTAGACGTAATAGGGAGAAGAAATTTTTTAAGGCATACTGTTAAGTTTATAAGGTACATTTATTAAATTTTAAAATACAGCCATAATTGAAATAATATAATGTTAATTATAAATTGTAAAATTTTAGATTTAAAACCGCTTGTTTTAAACAAATTTTATTACATAAATAATACCCTAAAGACATATCATTAAAAAGTGGAATACATTTGAGATATACATTAAATCGAGATGTACTATTTTTTCAGGAAACAGTGTGAATTAGAAATCGCATGTTTTGAAGGTTTAAAATTAACAAGAGTTGAGGGATACATAGTACTGTCAGCTCTTAGTTCTTCAAAAAAGACTATAAAATTTTTACACATCTGGCGGCTCTTCAAAAGGCACGAGTACAGTCAACTCGAAGAAGGCACATCTTTTACCCTTTTCCCTCACGACAATTTATTCCTTGAATATCACTGGTTACGCGCAATTGCTTGTTTACGATATCTAGAAACTATATCGTTAAATTACTCGTACGTTGCTTCGGACAGTGGCGACGTATTGATTAACATAGCAAGGTAAAGTTTATTTACAATGTAATATTACAACATGAACGCTTGTAAAATGACTTTGCAAATGGAATTGTCTCGATTTAAATTTAAGGTAAATCTAAGAATTTTTTTATATATTTCGTGCCTATTCTTAAGGTACTTACACATAACTTTTTTACTTTTCTTTCGAAATTTTTAAGAAAATATTTTTTAAAAAGAGTAAATAATCAAATTACAAAAATAAGACAGTATTTTGTAATAAATACAGCATTTCCTTTTTTATGAAACTTTTAAAAAATATATATTTTTACACACTTACAACGTTTGCATAGATGCAAACATAAATTACATAAATTTTCCTTATAAATATTTACACTTCACTCTAGTACGCATACACTTCTTCGAATCAAAAGCAACAGCATAAATCATTCGTTACTCATCAGCGAACACCTCTACTTCGTAGGCGACTTCTGTTACCATCTGACAGTCGTCGGCGTACGGATAATCAATCGTGATCCCCGGAGTCTCCTCTATGCACCGTAGCTTTATCCCTGTTGTGTAATCATCGTCTCGCTGTAGTCTCTCGTAATCCGACGTACCCATGCTGCAGAAGTCTTCCCTTGAGCAATCACGTTCTTCCTCCGACGCACCGTTGCTGCATACGTCTTCCTTTGAGAAATCTCGTTCTTCCTCCGACGCACCGTTGCTGCAGTCGTCTTGCATCGAGCGATCTCGTTCTTCCTCCGACGCACCGTTGCTGCAGACGTCTTGCACCGAGCGATCTCGTTCTTCCTCCGACGCGCACGGCGTACTCTGCTTCCCGGGGTAATTTTGTTCCGTCGAATCGTCGAGGTCGCTCTGGTCGGAGGCCTCCGCGAGGAACGACTCGTAAGAGTAGCCGGACTCGTCGCTCTCCTCGCTGCTGGTGTCGCGCCTCTCCTCGGGGAACAGGCATCTCCTTGCCGAGAGCGGGTCGTTTTTACGCCAGCGACGATTCGACCTGGCGCGGCTCCCGTGCCTCAGCCAGAAACGCTGCCTCCTCGTTAGGCACTCTTGCCTCTCGGTGATGCGCTTCTTCTTGAACAGGTTCGGGGTGCACTGAATGCACTCCTCGTTCACTTCCTGCTGCAGTGATACCTGCTGCAGTGATTCCTGTTGCACTGATTCCTGCTGCATGACTGGAAGTGTGACTTTGACGACGTTTGAAAGTTCAATTTTCCAGGAGATCGTTGCACGAATTGGCGGTGCGTTTGCTTCTAAATTAACGTTTAAAAGCAAAGCGACAGGAAGACACGTTCGATCGAGTCACGAGTACACAGTGAAGTGAAGAAGTCAGTGTTAAGTGACTACTAAATATGGTAATGCAGCGGTTGCTGTATAAGCTGTGATTTAGCTGCTATAGCTTGCGAAGGTGCGATGCGAACTGGTTGACTGTTGCGAAACCTACTCAGCTTGGGCCCTCTACCCTACCTAAGACACTCCTCCACCTCCCTCCACTCTTCCCTCGACCCATTAATCTCTCTCTTGGGCCCTCTACCCTACCTAAGACACTCCTCCACCTCCCTCCACTCTTCCCTCGACCCATTAGTCTCTCTCCCGGCAGGGTAATTATTACTTCATTGGTTGGCGGCACAAATGAAACTATAATGGCCTATACTGTATATACTAACTATAATGTAAAATATCTAAGAAAATTAGCCTATGTTTAAAACAATTTTTATTTGTTTTTCTCTATATTAATAATTATTGTTTTTTTCTGTATTGTAATAATTATTGTTGCATTTTTTATACAGTCAAATGCAAAGTCGTACCTAACAAATTGTTGGAGTTATTTCTAGAAATTTACTTTAAAGATCAATGCAATAACAAAAAAATGTTTACAATTGGTATAATAAAATAAATATGTGTACTTTATTATTCACATAAGCATATAATTTTTAGGCGGCTGCTGAAAAGATGGAAATGCTTGCAACTTCTTTGTTTAAAAGACGACATTCCCGATACAGTAAATGTAAGAGGTGAATTGAATGCAGTGACGATACCCGATTTTGCGTGGACGAAAGCAAGAAAATTCTCACCTTATTTAAAAGTTCACATTATTATACGTAAGTTAAGCTTAATTTTCAACTAGATTATCTTTACGTATCTTTCCTAAGGTGGGTCTTGTTTTTAAACAAAGTATAATAGTACTAATAGAATATAATAGAAGGCGATATTTAGTCTTTTAACTTTTTCATTTAATAGATGGAATTCGAGAGTATCACATGCACAAACGATTTCTGACGCCAAGCATACCGATGCAAGCAATCGTATTGTCAACTAATAAAGAATTACTATTTCATAAGCCCTGCATGATAGATTGCACACTCAAAACTATTTACTTATTTTATCATAGATTTTTAAGTAAGTAAATTTCTATTTGTATAAGCATTAAAGTAAAGAAGTTCTATTTTTAAAAACAATTTTGTGAGATAACGGGTATGGGTTCGGTCTTGGATCGGAAAGGGCCACGGCCGGGCTGCTACCGACCGCGCTCCCGTACGGCAGCGTCGCCTAAGCTCTTTACGACCTAGTTACTTATCGGTCCGTAAGCGGCATAGAGGTACCCCCTAATCCCTCATCCAGCGTACGTTCACTGCCTACCCTCTAAATCTGAATTAATAAAATTTCATGTACCTTCGGCGGCCTTTGATTCACTCTGAATATGTCCTAATCGTCACGGTTGTTCAGTGAATACGCATGTTAGGCAGTGAACTTTCACTGGATGAGATGTAGAGAGTTAGGGCCGTTTTACAGCCCAAGCAATAAAGCACCCGTGCCTCGGAAAAACCCGTCTGGGGAAAACCCCGGGTCTAGACGTCTGGGCGTCTAGACACCGGGAAGCCTCGTATATGAGGAGCTTGTAATTTTAATTTAATATATAGAACTTATTTATTGCAATTTCATGATTTTTATTTACTTTAACATTATGCATATATCAGTTAATATTTGGTTTTAATATATTGCAGCTGAACTATGTCTTACATTGTGGAATCACCGTGAAGCTCTCGATTATCATTTAAGAAAAATCTTTCCCTGTCTACCAAATATGAAAGTGTTTGAGTTTATTGGCGCAGTTCAAGATCCAATAACGATTTGTACGATGTGCTGTCAAATCAACTTGGGTGTTTGCGGTTCGTACTAAAATTATTTTAAATAATTAACTACGCCTTAATTCAATAACTATAAAGAAATTTCTTTTTTACTTTAGCTGTTAAACGAGTGCTCATGTTGATACAAAAATCCGACGTTATGAAAAAAGATGATGTATGGATAACTAGAGCTCAGTGCATCTTAGAAAATTTTAAAGACGATTTTGAAGCAGATGGAATTGATTTTAAAATCGATACTTATCTTTGTTAATATTAAAAAAAATGTTTGTAGTTATGGTGTAGTAAAATGTCGATCGTATTCTGAGCCTCGTCGTATTTCGTCAGTAAACTTGAAAGAATATTATAATGAAACGTTCTTGACATTTCTTTGAAGAGCCCAAGTTTTCAGATATTTTTTAAGAGTTGAGGGATATATAGCACTGTCAGCTCTTAGTTCTTCAAAAAAGACTATAAAATTTTTACACATCTGGAGGCTCTTCAAAAGGCACGAAGTCAACTCGAAAAAGGCACATCTTTTACCCTTTTCCCTCATGACAATCTATTCCTTGAATATCACTTGTTACGCGCAATTGCTTGTTTACGATATCTAGAAACTATATCCTTAAATTACTCGAGTATATCACTGCTTTGGACAGTGGGGACGTATTGATTAACATAGCAAGGTAAAGTTTATAATGTAATATTGCAATATGGATGCTTTGTAGAATGACTTTGCAAATTGTATTGTCTCTATTTAAATTTAAGGTAAATCTAAGAATATTTTTATATTTTCGTGATTATTCTTTGTTATTTTTATTACGAAATTTTTATGAAAATATTTTTTAATAAGAGTTAATAATTAAATTATTAGGTGAATGGTGAATTTAATCAAGCAGGATTATAAATAAGACAAAAATAAGACAGTATTTTGTATTAAATGCAGTATTTCCTTTTTTATTAAACTTAATAAAAAAAATATGTTTATACACACTTACAACGTTTGCATAAATGCAAACATAAATTACACAAATTTTTCTTATAAATATTTACGCTTCGCTCTAGTACGCATACTTCTTCGAATCAAAATACAAACTTTGAAAACACTGTTCAAAACGCTTGTTCAAAACACTTCAAAACATAAATTACACAAATTTTTCTTATAAATATTTACGCTTCGCTCTAGTACCCATACTTCTTCGAATCAAAATACAAACTTTCAAAACACTGTTAAAAACACTTGTTCAAAACACTTCGAAAGTACAATATTAAAAAGTGATATTTTTATCACTTTAGTCCCACGCTCTCCAAAGCTTGGGACGCTCTTCATTTTCCTTCTCGGCTGGGTTGCCGCTGGCCTCGCCCTCCTCCTCCTTGGGGAAGAGACGCCTGATGACTTTCAGATTAAATTCTTTTTTATCCCAAGGTCGCCAATTTTTCGAATCTGGTTGTTTCTCAAAACGTTGCATGTGCGTGATACGGACTTTGTATTTCCTCCGTTGATATGTCCTCCGAAATAAGTTCGGGGTTTCACACGAACACATATGTGGCTTTTGGTCCTGCTGCTCCTGCTGCTGCTGCAGCTCCTGCTGCTGGTGCTGCAGCTCCTGCTGCTGGTGCTGCTGCTCCTGCTGCTGCTCCTGCTGCTGCTCCTGGTGTTGCTGCTGTTGCTGTTGCTGATGATGCTCCATTGTTTTAAATGTGCGAAGTTAGCCGATAAAACTGAGTAAACGACTAAGCGAGGACTAACACTGTCGGAAGCTTGCGATCGAATGATCGGTCAAAACTAAATGGACCGTACGAATAGGTGCAGTAATTTGGAGGGTTGCCCTCTCCAATGTACCTTAAGCGTATCCCCACCTACCCCCTCCTCCCACTCCTCCCTTTTCTACAAATGCAGAGAATTACGCGATTCGTCGGATTAAATGAAGTGTCAGATATACAAGTAGTGGAAAGTTTTGACTAGCGTAGGCGTTTAATAAAATATTAGCAAAATTTCATCATGAACACAAATACATAGCCATTTTGGAGTTGTGATTGGCTGAGTGGTCGCTGTCTTCCGATTTTTGTTTTAAGTAAGCAGAGATTGCAAACAATATGAATAAGTAAGTGGCTATACACGGTGTTCAAAAATTCATTGCGGTCCTTTTCAGGACCGATAGAGGAGCAAATTCTAAGACTTTTTTCCCTTTTGGCATTTTGCGATATGATGGATAATTATCGAGTAATTGTTAATTGAAAATTACAATAATCGTCCAATCAGCGCTC
>UXGC01001291.1:0-27488 GCA_900480045.1 Eurytoma adleriae
TAGAAAGGAAAAAATTTGGGAGCAATATTTCTAAAACTTTTTTTCAGAGCTTTAAACCCTGGCTTGTCCCCTTAAGGGGTGTCGGACTCTCCACCGTACTTTTTTTTCTATTCTTATATCTCATCCATATCTCTTCTTCATTTATCAGCAGTGCGAGCGTAGTACTTGCAAACGGAATAGCAAATGAGTGAATTATACCGACATCCTTTTAACGAATAGACTTGAGAGACGTCGAACTTGACAGGTGGATGCGGTGAGAGAAGGCATCATTCTCCAGTCAAAGGAGATATAAGGTGGCGAGCAGGAAGTGCGCGGGCGAGCCCTTGACACACAAGGCCGACCGGGACACACATACACCCTAAGATGTGATTTTAAAAATGGCGGATTGCCCCTATGCCCGCTGCATACAGGAACGAAAACACATTCGCCGTGAATTGCTGCGATGGACAAAGAATATGGTCTTCGTAGTCGGTGAGTTCGTACTTGTCAGCACGACTATTAGCCGAATAAGAATAACTTTTAAAATTCGGATGCTACGAACTAGCAAAGGAAAGGATTTTTAATCAACATTTATGCTTGCTGTACATTATTTAGTGTAGGTATCGTAGTAATATGATCGCTTGCATACTTGCCATTACCGAAGTGCGCAACTCGAATCTTATTAGCGAGAGCGGGCAATTCTTAACTTTGGACTCGAACCGTGCAAATCTGGGTCATTCAATTCCTTGCATTAGGTTCTTTTCGTCGGGCGCGACTTGGTGCCGGCGAGTTCGAGCTCGCGATGTTTTATTGATTTTTCCACGCCGCCTCCCTCTCTCTCTCTCTCTCTCTTTCTCTCTTTCACGCTCTCTATCCCTCTCCCTCCTCCGCCGCCTCCTTCTCTTGCCCCTCCTTCTCCTTCTGCTTCTCCTTCTCCTTCTTTTACTTCTTTTCCCTATACTTACTAAAATGTTTGCGCTCCGCGCTTTATTCCGCCAGTTTTTTTCTAATTTTACCCACCTTCATTTGTTAGCCCGCTTATTTTTTTAGTAGGCTGCATAATTGACGCACTTGAAATTTGACCATGAAATAATTAATTTATAGCTTATTTTCTTCTGGGGCTGATATAGTCAATTGATTAATAAAAATAATTGAGACATGCAGTGGCTTTGCGAAAGGCAGCAACGGTCGAGATTCATCGATGTACTGGCGAGAAAAGCAAAGTCGCGGAGGCACGTTGACCCGAGCCGGGAGAAACCTGTTGCCCAAACTCACGCGAGCCTCAACGTAAAATCCTGCTCCTGGCCATGCCAGCGTGCTCTACTAGAGAAAAACATAACTTTTCTACAAAGCATTTCTTACTGTCCCGGCAGATGAGCATTCGCGAATAAGTGACGAATTTCAACTGTCACTTAATTTCAATTTGTTTAAAATATCGCAGGGGCTCTGTTGTAGCCAAGCTTCGCTGAAATGTACATGTAGCTTCTTGTCCCGCAGGAGCTGCTTTTAAGCAAGGCGCCCTTCAGGTCAGCTTTTTTAGTGGAGATTCTAGAAAAAGGTACATCAGCAACAGAATCCGCAGGTATGAGTGGCCGCTGCGCAAAAACGCTTGTCGAAATTTCTGGCGGATGCTGGAGCAATGGCACGTTGGCCGCGGATGCGCGCGGTTGCGCGTGGATGCGCGCGGAAAATCGGAGGGGAAGAGAGCACGCGCGCGTCCCCGCCGACGCTGCCCCACCGACAGCACCGACACCACCCCTAACTACTTGGCATCGCGAGCCCCCTCCTCGAGGCGCTCACACCGCGAGACTCGAGAGCGATCCTCTTCCCCTTTGTCTCCCCTCGGACGCCCGCTTCCGCGCCGGCCACGGCTATTGCTTCTGCTTCTTCTTTCCTGCAACACAATAAATTCTTCGGCTCGATTTTTATTTCACCGCAGTCGTGAAAGCACAGCGTGTGGACTGACCACTGGCAAGTAGCTGCTAAGCAAACAGACAGCAGGGAAAAGAAGGCGCAGCTTCCGCGAGCGCGGTCGGAGCAGCGCGCTTCTTTATATCGGCCAGAGTGACGAGGTGACGGCGCTACCGCAGCCGAGAGCCTCCTTTTATTCGTCTTACCCGAGGCTAGCGTGCCCCCTACCAGGCGAGCGCCCCTCACCCCCGCCCTTGCCCCTGCCCCCGCCTCCGCCCATTTCTTCCTTCCTCGGTCACCGCTGCTACGCACATGCCTCATCTTTTTCTCTATATCGGCGCCCTGGCGCCCTTCCCCGCTCCTCTCCCGCTCTTCCCCCACCTCGCTCTTTTTTTCTCCCCATTTTCTCCTCGCTTCTTATTGAGCTGTACCTCCTAATGCCGGACCGTCAGGTATCTGTCGTTTTCCCTGCAGTCGAGACGTCCTTTTTCCTTGCTCGAGGCTGCTGCTGCTGTCGGTGCGGCTGCCCGGCCCACACCTTCTTCATCACTTCCATCAGTCAAAGACGCCTATCGCAAACTTACTCAATACTCAATACCAAAATACAATTACAGTTGCCACTGAATTAATTTTATTTACAACTTCCTTTTCTCTTGGTGCACGCGCATATGGCACTTGCATACTTTTCTACGCTATAGTTAGAAAAACTAAAGCGCCATAGTAAACTGTATTTCAGACGGACGAGTTTCTTTGAAAATGATGAATTCCTAAAAATATAAAGAAAATAAACGTGCAGTCTCTACATTGGCCGTTAGCCTACAATTGATTATGATTTAGTAATGAATGAGTGAAGCGAGTTTCGGTGCGAGTTTCGGTTAGTGCTACCGGTTCGGTTAGTCACCGACAAGTTAATGAGCCAGAGAAGGAGAAAGTTTTCCGAATTTTTGCAAGAATCGGTTGGCGTCCATCTGCTAGCACGGGCTCTTGACGCACGGCGCCCTGGCGCGTGAAAAAAATTACCTGCGGCTACTGCTACAATCGCTTTTCGATGCGGACGTTAATGGCCCGGCCGAGTTCTCGGCTATTATGTAGATAGAATTTTCGGGCCGAAAAGGCTTGCAGTACCTGTTGCATCTGCCGCAGCAGTACCCGCTGCATCTGAGCCTCGGTGTGTACGTGAGTATTCGAGTGTGTGCAGTTTAGGATGCTGTTTGCTCGCGAATGTTCTCTTTTGTTAGCTGAGCGATACTTTTTCGCCTTAACCTTTTTCGCGATTCCCGAAAATTCGCGTAAATTCGCTCCTTAATATCTTTCCAATCTCTCTTACGAGCATACTTTTCTTCCAAATGCTTTAAATTGATTAAATAAGGAATCTTACAACTGCGTAGTAGTAACGAAGTAACGTTTTAAAAAGTCGAATAATAAAGTGCATATACAGGCCGCTCGTATAACATCGTATAACAGCACTAGCGATAACGAAAATACGCCGTAAAAGCCGTAAAAGTAGGCGGATGACGAAGGGTGGGGAGGGAAGAAGAAAGAGGAGAAGAAAGGGAAGAAGAAAGAAAGAAAGAAAGAAAGAAAGAAGCGCGAACCGGGAATATCCTTTTCAAAGTAAGCGAGTAAAGTGCCCCCAGCTGAGGCAATAAAACACGTGATAAAAAAAGGGAAGACGGAAAAATTTTGCCCCCACCTGCGCGAACCTCCCCTCTTTCACTGTTGCACCGCGGAGGGGAGCGAGCGAGCTCCCTCTGGCCACAATCTCGAAAATTAGATCTAAGACAAATCCCTCGCGACTTATCCGAAGCCCGCCGGCCCCGCGAGAACAAGGAAGCAATCGCGCCGAGCCCCCGTCTCCCTCGCTCCTTTGCGCCAGTCCGAGAAACGCGGAGAGCAGCGGAGAGCCGGGGAGGGCAAAGGTATCGCCCGACTTTCGAGCTTTATACGCCAATAAAGGACGTGAACTGAAAGGCTTACTTACGCGCCTCGAGATAAGATTTCCGACTGCGTCCCGCAGCAGCGCCGACTTTTATTTCCCGACAGTGGCCGCAGCCTGCAGCCGAAAACCATCATTTTTTAACGAGCCTCACTGAGTGACGCGGAATCCTTATCTCGTCTCCCATTTCCAATTTCCATAAGACAGTGCCTTCGCAAAGTTTCAGGAGCGTAGGCGTCCCTGCGGCTGCAGCGCGTCCAGCGCGTCCGGCGCGTCCAGCGGGATCGACTGGGAAAAGGCGGCGATGCTGCGCTGAAGCAACGCTCGCGGCGAAAAGAAAGCAATAAGGCACTGCAGTATCGATTCGCGTCCCCTCCCTCGCAGCGAAAAAGCCGTGGAGAAGAAGGAAATCGTTAAAAACAAAAAGGAAAAAGAAGAGGACAAGGGAAAAGGAAAAATAGCGACTCGGGAGCGGGGAGCCCCGATACACACTCGCACGGCAGGCCCGCTGCCCCACCTCCTTATCTCGGGGCAGCAGCTCGCTCGCGCGCAACCCGAAGACCGAATAAGGGGCTGCCGTAAAAAAGAAAGGGCGAAAGGTGAGCCCGGCCGTACTCCGGGCCGCACTCCGGGCCGCACTCCGGGCGCACCTCCGCCGAGAGTAAGAGCTGCGGGGGAGGGGCGCAGAGAGGGAGGATGCGCGGCCTACGCCCTTACGTACACGCGGACTCTTTCCGGGGGTGAGCCTCCGGCCGGTGGCCTTTTTTTCGCCGGCGGGGCGCGTTGATCGTTAAGAGAAGCATAAAAGAGCCGAGCCACCCCTCGCGGAGAAGGTAACAATAAAAATTCGCGGGGCGCTCACGCACGCGGCCACGCAGACACAACGAGCCGCCGGCTGGCCGGGGGTGGGGTGCGCCGTGCAGGCGGCGTGCAGGCGAGGAAAAATCCTCGGCGGAGGGGCGGCCGCGCAAACAGCGACGAAGAAGCGGAAGAGAAAAATGGGGAGACGGGGCAGGGGCGGCCCGGGTGGGGGTGGCGGAGCGCGTAATGAAACGATATTGAGTGGCCCCCGCCGCCGACGGCGGGGAAAAAAGCGGTGGGGGATCGTCTTGCTGGCGGAGGCAGCGGCGGAGGCAGCGGCGGAGGCAGCGGCGGAGGCAGCGCCGGAGGAGCGCCGCTTCACCCCTTCGTCGATTGACCTCGCTTCGACGGCGCACACACGCGGATGCCGCGGAAGGGGGCCTCGACGCCGGAGGGCGAAGAAAGGGGTGGCGGCCGGTGCAGCCGGCCAGCCCGCTCTTCGTCAAATTGACGAAAATGACAGCCCCTTCCCCTCGGCCCTCCCCCAGGAGGCTGCAGCGGCCTCCAGGACGCTGGAAGCGACGCTCCTTCGCTTTTTTCCGGCGGCGCTCGCCGGAAAAAAGGAGCGGGGCGACGAAAGAGTGCGCGAGGAGGGGCAGCGACTCTCGCGCGGTCACGTTGCGAACGGCGAGCGCTCCGACGCCGCTACCCTCTCTCGGCGGCGCGGCCCTCTGTCTCGGCGGCCCTCGGCGGCCCTCGTCTCCCTGGACCTCCTCGGCGCCGTCAACGCCGCTCCTTCGCCCGTCCTCGGCCCGTCCTCGGCCGCTTTTTTGCAGTCGCAGGTGCAGCGGCGCGCGCGCGGCTCCCTACCTCCGCTTCTCTGCCGTTCTTTTTCCGACTTTGCTCTTCCCTTGCTTCCTCCGAGCCTTTCCCGAGCCTTTCCCGAGCCTTTCCCCCAATACAAGTTCTGGAGACCAGCTGCTAGTTATGCCAACGCTTGACTAGTATTGCTCGACTAATTCGGTAACATGTGCCACTCGCTCTGTACTAGAAGCTGCAGGAGAACCCTTCTCAAGATGGCTGAGGAGCTTTTTAGCGCCGACAAAGCGGACTACGGTAGGCTATCCACACGACACTCTCTCCACTCTCAATTTTCTTCTTGCCTGCTGTCTGCTCTTCTCCTTTCTCGCGAAACAAGTACCTAATGTGACCTAATCAGGGCCTTCAGCAGCCTCTGACTATCGCTTCTCACTTGCAACTCCCAGTTGCCATTGCTAGTTGGCGCGTAGCCCTTGAAACAATCCAAGGGTTCAGCGGTTCAGCAGGGCTGCTCGGATACCCAGCTAAGGCCGTTCAAATTCTGCTCACTTGTTGCCTAAGCGCTCTAGCAAAATTACGAGTTATCCGTTCAAGCGGCTTGAGACCGATTAGACCCAAAAACTCTTTTTAGAATCTCAGTTGTGCATTGCACTATCCATACAATTTTAGATTCCTTGTCGCGGAACTGGAGCAGTACATAAAAACATTTAAAAAAAATTAACTCGTTATTTCATATTATTTGCAATCAAACTCAAAAGAATCTAAGAGGCAACTTTTACAGCGTGCTTTGTAACCTTCATAGTTTCAAACAACTCAAACAATTTTTTAATCTTACGTAAAAAATGGAATTAATAAAAAGAAAAATTGTGACAGTCGAGTTTTTACGTTCTTTATTCGTCAATAACCTGCTTGAAAACGCCTATAAATAAACGTCTTTTATTTAATCTAACCAGTTAATCTAATGAAGAATACCAATTAGTCAGTGGTAATTAAGCTGAATCCAAGCAGAAATTCAGAAATTCAGCAGCACAGTCAATTTCTCACCTGTTAATGTACTGTCCTGTGTAAATTTCGCAACTAAATGTCGTTCTGAACGACAGTTACTATGAATTAGCCTGATCAACGCCATTTCCACTGTTCGTTAACTTCAGTGAAAAGAAAAATAATAATTTTTCATGTATCAGCAGATTAGCACTCAATCAACAAGTAATTTATTGTTTAATTCTTGCAAATTGGGCTAATTCAATAATGTTTACCTGTCATTTCAAAAATTAAAACAATTCACAACTAGCAACAGGTAAAGTAAAAGTAAACCTGCGCATTGAATTAAACGAAGTAAAATCGAGTAATGCTTAGACGACAGACTACGTGTATTTCTAAGCGTTAATGTAACACCGCTCAAATCCATTAAGACACCCCATTAACAAAATGTCAATTTTAAGTTTACAATTTTTTGATAACTTTACGGGCTACTGGAATTGCGGTCACAATAAGTACATAAAAAAATGATGCCCATTACTTGAAAATTTAAAGTTTCTATAAAAAAAATGATTTTTTTTCTCCTAAAATTGTCGATAAAACTTTGTAAACATTTACTAAAAAATTATTACAGTTGTTACAGTACTAACATAAAAATGTCAGTATTTATGTTTTCGTGAAAATTGGGATAAGTATGGGCCGCGAATCTTCAAATAGAAAGATTGAAACGATTTTAATCGTTAGTGTAGATGCTTGTTTTCAGATACTCCTAACTTTTGAAGGAGTAATGGAATTTTTCCACTTTTCTCAAATTAAAGGCCTTTTTCTCTTTATTTCTTTACTCTTTTTGAGGAACTTCCTCACTCCCATAGAAGATGAATTGTCGTCGAAAAAGTAATCGAAATATTTTGAAGAATAAAGTTGAAAATAGTTGATATTGGGATTGGAGATTGACAAATGGGAAAAAGCCGCGAGATGCGACACCCAGCATGAGATTAGAGTCTCATCCAGCTTTTTACTGAACTGCATTAATACTTAAGATTATTTAATCCTCTGTGAGCGGCAGCGATTGAAAAGAAGATGCCGCTTACGTCTCACCGACGTTGATTCTCTGTGGAATGTCGAAATTTTCCTTTTTACCTCAACTCTCAAGACGAAGCAAGGCAAGAGCAATGGCACGCATCTGCGTCTAGTCGAGATATTAGGAAAACTGCAATTATTAATTTATCAATTTAAATAAATTTTTCTAATTTTTCCATTTAAGATTAAATTAACATCGTCTTTTTTTCATCGATTAGCAAAGTTTATCTGGATTGTTCGGCTCCAGTACATTCTAGCGTTAGTACACCCCTGCCCTGCTGAGTTGAAATGCATTAAGAAAAATATATCGTAGCAATTTCCTTAGTCTTTTCCAATTTACTTAGTTTTTTTCTTAGGCTTTATTAAACATTTTCGATAAAATAGTTAATTAACTTTACGATTCACTGATGTACGCATAGGTGATATCTCTTTATTTACATCGTGTGCCATTTTTTAAATCTAGTAGCGTTTCAGGCCAGGAATGACTTAGGTGCACAGATTCTCCTTAACAAAAGACCATCGGTTGCTATGATTTATGAGGACAAGACACGGTTTCTATCCATTATCTAGGCATAGATGTGAAGCTTAACCGACAAATATGTTTGTGAATATTTAAATTTGTGATGAACAGGCCGCAAGTTTATTAGTACTTTTTACCAGTACCAATCGTTTGCTCGGACTTGTCTCTCTATCGCTAAATATTTCCCGCAAACTATTTATCATAAGGTACGAGCACAAAAGCTTCGTTATTCATTTTTTCATACGCGTTCGCGCGTTCGCGCATTCGTGCATTCGCGCGTTCATTATCTGCCAAATAGATTGTTGGAATGACAAATATCAGCGAGTGTAATACTTATCGAATGACCTCATTGAATAAACCGCCGGTCAAACTGATTTTATTATAGGAATGGAAAGTAGAAAAATGCAAAAATAATAAATTTATGTACTTTATTTCAACGTGAAGTTTGCGTTACCTCCTCTACTCGACGTTCAATTTGTTTTCTTTTATTTTCAGTCAACATACGCCTTTGAGTCTTCTTATAATCTAATAATTGTTAAATGCTGTAGTTATCTTATTATTTAACATTGTACGGATTTTCATTAATTTTTTTCCATTCATTTTAACAACAGATGAAAATATTTAAAGTGGAGTAGTACCTTAAAATTTTTAACACAATGCTTCGTTATTCAATTCTTTACATGACATTCGAACTGTTGGTCACTATTGCAAGGAATGCATGCGCCACCTTCAAAGCAATCTTATCGGTGCCAGCCTTAATTAGTTAATTATTTTATCCGAATTGCATCGCTTCCTATGAGATTACATTCAAGCATTTAGGGAAGAGTGGACCAATGTGTTTCATTTGCTACATAAAAAATACACCATAACTAATTTTCTACAAAATATGTATAAATAATTATTGCAAAAATGTTATTCTTTGAAAATGTTTTATTTTGAATGAACCTTGTTACGAAGTATTTATCACAGCAAGTGAAAGATATTTAACACCTTGTAATTGACAGAAACACAGGGGTAGGGCACAGGTAGTCGGTACAAAAAGCAGAAAACTCAACTGCGTTTTTCTTCCGTCAGTTACCTCTGGCTCAGTTTGATTTTATTTTTTCTTATAAAAGAGTGAAAGCTAAGGACATCTCGAGCTCCCGTGAGACGGTCAGGCAGGTATTTTCATATGGTAATGGTGCATTTGATAAAAGCAATGGAACTGCAGCGACTGCACAGTCTTGTGGGCAAGCTGCTCAAATAGGTAGTCGAGCACAGGCACGAAGCGAGGCATAACGTAGCTGCGTGCTGGCACGTCGTCGGCCTCATTCGCTCGAAAGCATTTGACAAACAATCATTATTTATTCAGATGTTTTTGCCGTTTCAGGATAGGAGCTCCCTCCTCACCTCCCTCCTCTCCACCCGCCTATCCGCTTCCTAATGGCTCAGTTGCTCGGTGAGGCTGAGGCCCTCCCTAAAATTGACACGTCTTTAGACCGCGCGTACAATGGTAAATGGCAAGTAATAATAAACGGACCGTAAGCTAAACCAATCCGGAATAAGAGCGAATGAACAAGCGGAATGCATCTAGTAGGGCAGGAATCTATTAGCTACAGCATATGTGTGCAAATTTTGAAAGGTCCAATGACTCCGAAGCGAGTGCGATGACGATGAATATCATTTATTTGGTTGGAGCGAGGTCGGCGAGCGGACGTTCCCGCAAATGGTGCCTCTCACATTCACATCTCACGCTGCATACCCACTGAATTAGAGCGAGGAGGAGGCATTTGGCGATAGCGGCACCGCTGCCCGATTCTGTACACGACCATCCAGCAATTTAATTTGCGAATACCACGCGTGCTTTGCCAGAAATACAACGAAACTCGGCGCCTGCCAAAAGCCTTATACCATCGATTTTCCTCACTTTCCTCATTTCCCCCATCCTTCTCTCTTTGTTCTTTTAAACACGGACAATCACATCAGAAATTGCCACGTCGACCACTTGATCAATCGCATTTTTTCTGCCAACTCTACTGGCTTGGCCGCGAGCGACTTGACAGGAGCGCAAAAAATGCATTACTGATTCGTTAGATTTTTAGTTGAAAAAGCCAATCGATACGAGTGACTTTGCCTCGTCTTTCGGAGCCGATAAGATTATCCAAAGTCTGAAGCAAAAAGAGCTGGCGGAGGAAATTCGCCGGCAGAATTTTTCCTCGCGCCGGCCTTTTGCCACGGCGGAGCGTAAAAATCGCGTGCCCTCGTCGCGGCCGTCGCTGAGTCAAAAGCGAGATGCGTCAGTGAGCGGGATCCGCGATAAGAGTAGCGCGAAAAGAATATCGGTATCGCGCCGCGTGCGCCGCGCGCGCCGCTCGGCCGGCTCGTTCAATATCAAGAGCGCCGCGCCGGTAAGCACGGGGCAACCGCTTAGGCGGATAGTCGGATAATCGGGTGACAGCGCTCCACCATTGTTTGAATGTAGTTGCGCTCGTGTCGCAGGTCTCGAACGGGTCGCCGAGGAGTTGATGGGCCGTAGGAGATGGAAGCAGTACCAGGACACCCGCTACACCGGCTCCCGCACCACCGACGACGGCTCCGCGCCCAGCCAGCAGCAACTCCCGCAGCAGCCGCAGCAGCCGCAGCACCCGCAGCTCCAACTGCAGCTCCAGCAGCTCGGCCAGGTAAGCAGGCGCCGCCGCCCGCCCAGCAGCCCGCCCAGCAGCCCGCGCTCAACCTCTCGTCCGTTTCAGGTGCAGCAGGCCAAGCCGGGGGACTCGCCCACGCAGCCGCTGAAGGCGGGCCTGGCCAACAAGCACCGGGCGCCCGAGCGCAACTGCCTTGGCGAGCGCTCGCCGCGGCGCGGCGACGAGACCGCCGCGGCGCTGGCGGTGACGGCCGGCCCGGAGAACGGCCGGCTGGCCGAGGCGGCCCGCGAGAACGGGGCCGCGGGCCGGCATAGCCCGACGCCCGAGGCCGTCGCGGAGGCCGCCGAGGCCGCGGCTCCCGAGGCCGCCGAGCCCGAGGACGAGCGGCCGGACGCGCGCCCGGACGCGCGGACGAGGTGCAGCCCGAGGCCGGAGGACGAGGCGGACGGCGGCCAGGTGGGTCGGCGCGGCGCGCCCGCAGCCGGCTGCGCGCAGGAGGTGAAGGAGGAGCCGGGCCCGGAGCGGCCGCGGCTGCCGGCCGGTCTGCCGGCCAGCCTGCCGCGCAGCCTGCCGCAGGGCCTGCTGCGGGTCAAGAAGGAGGAGGAGCTGCAGGAGACGCCGGGCCCGGGCGGGGGCTCCCTGCTCG
Source organism: Eurytoma adleriae (assembly GCA_900480045.1). Taxonomy (NCBI): domain Eukaryota; kingdom Metazoa; phylum Arthropoda; class Insecta; order Hymenoptera; family Eurytomidae; genus Eurytoma; species Eurytoma adleriae. The sequence continues at coordinate 11,295 of UXGC01001291.1, forward strand.
CCCCCAGCAGGCCGACCTCGACGCCGGCCACCGGCACCGGCGGTCCGAACGGCGAGTCGCGCGAGTCGCGCAGCGCCTCCACGCCGCCCAAGAAGGAGCTGGCCTTCTGCGCGCCCGCCTACGTCCTGGGGCGCCGGCCGAGCCCGCCGCCCGAGGACTGGAAGCCCCTGGAAAAGTGCTACTTCTGCCTCGATGGCAAGCTGCCGCACGACGAGCAGCCGCCTCTTGTGAGTGACCCGCCCCCGGCTCCCCCGGCTCCCCCGGCTCCCCAGCTTGCTAACGGCCCCTCGATTCCTTGCAGAGTCCGCAGAGCGACAGCAGCAACAGCTCCCGCTCGGCCGAGTCGCCCATGTCCGTGCAGGTGGATCCGATGGCGGCGACGGTGGTCGCGGCAGCCCTCACCGGCACCTACCCGACGCTGTTGCCGCAGTGGTGCCTGCCGCCGCGGGAGCCGCCCCACCTCGTCGCAGGCCAGCAGCACGTGGACAGCGTCGTCGGCGCCGATCAGCCGCTCGACCTCTCCGCCAAGCCCAAAAACCCTCAGGTACGTCGCATGAGCTACCTCTGCCTAATCGCGTAGTGCCGTTCGCCACGCCATTATCACTCTTGCCTGTTGCAGGACAACGTATCTATGCTGGAGCAGCAGAAAACACCCCTGCGCTTGTCTGCAGGCATTGATCCCAAGGCTATCTTCAAGTAAGTCTAAACGTTATGCTACCTCCTTCTGAGCGTCCTGGCTCGAACCTTTTTGGGCCCTTTAGTAGCTGCTTCTTAAACTTGCTGCGCATTTCAAAGGATTAATTGTCAGCGAGCATTTTTCTTATTATATTATTAAGGAGTGGAGCTTAAAATAAAAGCGGTACATGTAGAGCGAAAGGCAGAAATGCCGGTTATCCGAAGCTTTCTTAAGTTTAGCGGATAGGCAGATAAGCACACGAGCCCATAAGCACTTAAGCACACGAGCACACGATCATCACAGTAAGCACGCGATTCCAATATGCCTGTGTAACGAAATAGCAATCTTCTCTTCCGCGGCTGCACAAATTGAGCGCGAGCAATGTTTGTTGAGCGTCAAATAAATCTACGCCGATTTCGCGTGGCAGCCAGATTGGAGGGAAGCAGTATCGGAGATAGGGGAAAAGTGCAATGCTCTCGACGGCGCTGTTTTCGAGATTTTTCGACCCTGTCAATTTTTATCAGCATCTATTATTAGTCGACTGGCGACGACTTTTAGCCGCATAACAACATAAGAACGTAACGATCGCAAACTTTTCTTCCTTTGCACTACCTTTTATTATTGAATTTGAATGGCAGCAACATGTTGCTGCAGGCTGTACCTCTCCGCTTGATAGCCGCGTCGTTATGCAAGCCAAGGTATTGTTAAAATGTTTCTTGTTAAAACACTTGTTCGTTTTACCAAATGGCCTTTTATCTAGAGTTGAGAATCGAGAAGGGGTCGTCGAACTTTTCCCCGGTGCAATAAAGTCCCGATTGGGGGAGGACCAACCGCGTTCCTCTCGAGACGATGACGAGACGCAAAAGAACGATAAGCTAATCTTATCGTGCGCTTTCCCTCGTGTTTTCGCGATGTTAATCGGTCAAACGCCTCGTGGGACCTGCATCAGCCTACATCAGCCCAAGTGCGCCGGTAGATGCCTTCTTTCTTCCTTCGGAAATGTAAATCTCACTAACAATTCAAGTTAAACTTAATCCTATTTACTACTAGGCGATAAGCTTGCCTAGTTTTCAAATTGTTGAAAATTGTAGTCTTTGAGTGTCGAATACACGCGAGTAATTAATTTCAATAAATCATTATTATTATTCATTCGTTGTATCCATTGTAAAACGGCAGCATTATAATTTCATGCAAAGTTACATGTCAATTTTAAGAGATATCCCCTCAATGGCTAGAAATCTGTCGTACCGGCTTTAACACTTTATTCAATTTTTCAATATCAAAACAAATTTGCAAACAATGGTGCAAAGAATATCTGGTTTCAATTTCAAATAATTGGAGAAAACGAGGCTAAAATGTAACGTGCACAAGTAATATTTACTAGTTGTGCAAAATTTATTCTGACTTTGAAAAAATGAAGAAAAGCTCGAAGCCGTTATGGCAGTTTCCTAATCTTGAGTTTTACATCCCCTTAAGAAATTACTAAAACTTGATTGAAGATACATATAACCGCGGGAAAAGTGGCTTAGTACTGCAGGTACAGCCACGTGACATTGGCTAGCTCACGTGTGCAATGCATTCGGCCGATATAGAGGTCCAACGCTCGGTTGCACGTGAAAATTTCTTGCTGACGTCAGCCACGGAATAGACCCGACGAAGAAATCTTTCAATTGTCTGAGTGATATAATATCGTGCGCGCCCATCAGTCAACTTTTAAAACGAATTAAATTTCGTTAAGTGTAGCCCAATAACCCAGTGACTAACCATTTATTAATCCATAGATATTAGTTTAATAAATTAGCCAACTAGAACAGGGTGCTTTTATCAAAAGTTCATTCACTCTAACTAATGACAATGCAATACTGCTTGATATTTTATCGGAAGCTTTGAAAAATTTTCGTATTCTTCACTGTCGGAACTGCGGATCTCGGATTTTGGGGAAACTTGAGAACGGTTTACTTATGCCAAAATATTAAAGTCTAGCGCTCAAAATGATCAAAGGGACATTTCTTTAAAGTATTATTACAATTGTATAGACCAAGATTTTGCATTTTCTTTTTCCTCGATAACTCAGCTAATAGGAAAAGTCTTTTTTTCTTCGGTAGTTCGATGTTTTTTTACTATTTCTAACTTGCATGTTGTGCGAAATAAAAAAATTAGGAGTACGGCTTTTGCAAAGAGGGATAGTTTGTGGAAAATGCCGATTGCTTGAAAGAGAGCTTGAAAGGCTAGGTGCTAGCTTTCTGTCGAAGCAGAAAGAAAAGTAGGGAAGCGAGAAGAGGGCTGCTTACAGTTGGATGAATTACTTTGAATGTTATTTCAGCAGCAGCAGCAGCGGTGGCGGCGGAGGCAGCGGAGGTCTGGCCACCGGGAGCGGCAGCGGCAGCAGCGCGTGTTACCGAGCGAAGCCGCGAGTGACGGGCCCAGTGACAGGAGTGTCGCTGGTGGGCGGCGGCGGGGGCGGCGGGGGCGGCGGCGGAGGTGGCCGGCGCACCTACACGGAAGACGAGCTGCAGGCGGCCCTGCGCGACATCCAAAGCGGGAAGCTCGGCACGAGGAGAGCGGCCGTCCTCTACGGCATCCCGCGCAGTACCCTTCGCAACAAGGTCTACAAGCTCGCAATGGAGCGCGAAAGGGACGCGTCCCTCACGGCGGCGAGCCTCGCCGGCACACCCCCGTCACACAACAACGACATCAGCCAGGTGGCGACGGCGACGGCCAAGGCGGAGGCCGCCTGCCTGGCCAGCACCATCGCCACCGTCACCACCACCACCACCACCACCACCACTACCATCACCACACCAAATACCAACCTCCGACAAAACGCCACTCCGCTCCCGCAGGTGGACGAGGTAGGTTTTGGGGACGTCACGTGTGCCAAACTAACGTCACTTCATTCCGAGTGAAGCATCAATTCTTTCGATTACCGTCGGCGGCCTTCTCGTTCAAAAGCGAACAACACGATACCTTAAGATATAACAAATAAGAAATAAGAAATAAGAAATAAGAGAAGAAAAAGAAAATAAGAAGCGATGAACTATGAAAGCGTTTGCGCGACGAGAACTGCTGAATCCACTTGTAAATATTCGCGTCACTTTTTTCTTGTCAAATTACCTGTAAATATACAACTGCGGAGAGAAAATTTTCTCTTTAAATCTGCAAGAGTTTCACTGTAAAGGTTAGGCGAGAAAGCGTAATCGTGGGACAGCCAGACATTATCGTAGACCCCCTAGAAATTATGGTAATTTATAAAAAAAAATTAAATTCTATTAGACGAGCAGGTTACTTTAAAAGTAAAAATGCTAGCGTAAAAATGCTAGCGTGTAAAAGCGTCATACGATTACGTATCATTCCACAATTTTGACGGGAAAATTTTCTCCGCGTAGCTTTGCTTGTAGGCAGAAGCAGTGATCGATCACTGAGACAACCTTTGGACAAACTGTAGCCCGCGCATTTCTAGTGCGGCGAATATTTCTTATATTTAATATTACTTAAAAGGTTAAATTCGCGAGTACTTAAAAGATGCAACAGTAATAACAGCTAAGATTATTGCTCCGTCGACTTAAGTGTGGTTTTGGCTAGGAAGAACGAATGAAGCTTCCCCAAAACATACCTCTAGCACGGCGATCGCAATAGAGCGTAGATAGTAAATGAGTAATTTGTTCCTTGCATTGTACCTGTCAGGGAATCTACGCGTCACGTGGTGCGATCGCCTCAAAAACTCGCTAGTTTCCTCGTGTCTGTTGCATGGGCTGTCTTTCATCCTCTCCTATGTATTAGCTTTTTGCTGTGATGCCATCTATATTTGTCTATGTAGTTGAATTCTCGCTCAGTCAACCTTGCGAAAGACGAAAAATCGAGAAACTCGAGGTAAGTTTCTGGGAAGATCGCGAATATCAGAGTAAAAAAACAAGTGATCAAATTTGACCGTATTTATTACTTATTACGTCTTTCCGTCTTGCTGTCTTACTGCATTGCCGTCTTACTGCATTATTTTATTACTGTATTGCTGTATTACTGTGTTACTCGAACGACAATCACGCTCTCGCGATCATTATTTATTATTTAGTCGTTGTAAACTTAATCCACTGCTATTCGGCTGTACGAGGCGTCACACCAGAGTCACACCTATTTTGTTGCTCGGCAATGATTTTCTTTTTATATTAGGCAAAAAACAAAAATGCATGTGCATTCTGCGCGCGCCAACTTTTTATTATTTTACCTCTGAAAGATCTTTTTGTCAAAAGTGTTGCTACCTCGGATCATTGTCCGCCACGTACGATATGTCTCGCTGATCGAAGATTCATTTCTTATACTTTATTTATGATCAACGTCTCCTCGCATGACGCTTTCACACTGCATTCGGCGCATATCTGGGTAAATTAGTAAAGCAAACAGTGATCCAAATATACAGACAATCGTCCATCTTTTTTCTTAACGATGCTGGCGATTGTGCATAGCTCTGCATGGCGAGTTTACAGTTCGGATGTTGCTTTTTAATAATGATAAACAAAAGCGCCATGCAAAGCCGAGCTGGAGCTATACTCTGTGCAGAGTTGCTTACAAACGACCTGACTCGCACAAGCACACACAGGCTCACACAGGCACACCGGCACACACCGGCACACACAGGCACACACGCACACATACCCACACGAGTCCATCAATAGTACTACAAACTATTATATATTCCATACATTTGGTTTAAAAAGTCTTACGCTTTTGGATGATCGAGCATTCAGTGGGAGCAAATTTGCTATACGAACAAAATATGTCTCTTGTTGTTCTCTTGTCACATATAACCTTTTTTCTTTATTCTTCTTTCTTCACTAGAGAATGTAGAAGAGGGAAGAAGAAAGAAGGAAGAAATCCCTTTCTCAAGTAGTTAAATAGTAAAAGTTGCTCGATGACCCAACGCGATGCAATGAACGAATTTAAAGCTGTAACGCAGCCGCCGGTGCTTGTTGTTTTCCTAACTTGAACGTTGGCAGGTCGACGACAAGGAGTTATCGGGAGCAGAGGACGAGAAGGAGGTGGAGAAGGCCTTGAAAAAGCCACTGTTGACGCTCGAGGACTTTCTGAGGATTTCTAGCCTCGAAGGTGGCGGAGGCGAATCCCTTAGAGCGTTGCTGCAACACGGCAAGGAGGCCGGCGCCATTTCTGAATGGTCGCTCTTTGACCACGCAAGCTTTGGACCTTACATTCAGAAGATGCTTGCCGCGGCTACACCCTTCAAAGGTGAGATCTCCAACGAGTCTTTATTTCAGCTGCAGATTCACTTATAAATTACCACCTTTCCTCCATTTTCCTTTCCTCTTATTTTATTACGTTTCCTCCTTTCCTCATGCAGAAGGATATTTTTTATTTCGCTTACTCGGATTACTCGGACTACCCGCTCAATCGGGTTAATCGAGTTAATCGAGTCAATTGGATTAGTCGAGTTAATCGGGTTAAGGGGGTTGAGCGGGTTAAGCGGGCTTAACGGGTTAAGCGAATGTTTTTTTAACAGAGAAATTAAAGTAAAGAAATAATTGTCAAGCGACAAGCGTTGTCTTTGCAATCGGTGCGCATTCTCGAAAATGGGTCAAAGCGCGCGACAAAAGGCACGTAAGTCTTCAGGAATCGATAGAAGCCACCAAGTCGGGGAGGCCCGAAGTCGTAACGACCGGACGGTTCCCCTCCCTGTAGCCGGCGCTACCCAACTTTCTCGCCGCCTCTTAAACGACAGCTGCCGATGTTTCGCCTTTCGCCACCATTTTACACGATTTCTCATTATTTCACTTTATTCTCTGCGTTATTTTCCACCCCCCGCACGAGCTCGACTGCTCCATTTCGATGTCGGCCTCGAAAAGCTGGATCGGTCCAGCTCGGTAGGCTCGCCAAGCACTGTGCGACCTAAGCTACGCTAGGGCTGAGCACTGGCGAGGCGGCAGCTTCAATAACTGATGACGTTGGGCTTGCAGGCTTGGAAACGCAAGATTATCGCATTCCCGAGGTGATGCGTCGGCTAATGTGCGAAGATAAGAAACTCAGCAAAGAGGCTAGCGTGAACGGCGACCAGGTCCAAGCACTCCACCATGCCTCTTTGCAACATCGCCTTCCGCAGGTACGGCGAGTTCCAGTCGCGGCAAACAAAGCTTTTTTGAGAGAGTTTTTAACGCTCCACTCGAACGATCTACAGCGTAGTGGCAAACAACTCTCAAAGAAGCTTTGCGCAGGGACTAGGCTCTCAGCTTTCCCTTCCCTCTTGGCCTGTCCGCTTTTAACGTTGCTCCTTTGACCAGTCGGGTCAGCGCCCGCCGATGACTAACGACGACTTCAACCCGGCGATCGAGGAGGAGGCGAGCGACAGCGCGCAGGGCCGAGCCATCCTCAAGATTCCGTCCTACAAGCCGGCGAGCAGCGGGGGCGGCAGCGGGGGCGCCGGCGGGGGCGCCGGCGCCCCGGCCCCCAGCAAGAACGGCGCCGAGGGCTTCGTCGGCCAGCTGGTGGGCGCGGTCGCGGCCAGCCCCGCGGCCCTGCTCGAGCAGCGCACCAGCCCCGCCTTCTCCGGCACCAGCTCGCCCACCAACTCGCTCGTCGGCAAAGGCATGCCCGTCAACTTTCGCGACGTCATCGCCAAGAGCATTAGCGTCAAGTTCCAGGAGGGCCAGTCGCCCGCCAGCTTACCAGGTACTCGCGCCCACGCGCCCCCCGACGAATAGACTTCTGCATAAGGAATGATCCCACCGACCCGCGCTCCCCCGGGGCCGCAGCGCAACGGCAGCACTAACGGCCGCTCCTTTCAGGTCAGCCCGCCCCGGCGGCCCAGTCGCTCGTCGCCGAGCCGAACCCGTACAAGCGCGGCCGCTACAGCCCGCCGCAGCCCGGCCAGACCGGCCCGTCGCCGGCGCAGCAGCAGCCGCCGGCCCCGCCGGCCGCGGCCGCGCCCTCCAAGGCTCCGGCCGGCCAGGCGCAGGACAAGCAGCAGAGCAAGCCGAGCACGGGCGGCAAGGGCACGCGCCCGAAGCGCGGCAAGTACCGCAACTACGACCGCGACAGCCTCGTCGAGGCGGTGCGGGCGGTGCAGCGCGGCGAGATGAGCGTGCACCGGGCCGGCAGCTACTACGGCGTCCCGCACTCCACCCTCGAGTACAAGGTGAAGGAGCGCCACCTCATGAGGCCCAGGAAGAGGTAAGTGTCGAGCACAAGAGCCGGCGAGCCGGCGAGCCGAGCCTAACCGCCGACTAATTCCGGCCCAGGGACCAGAAGCAGCCGGACGACAAGGCCAAGGAGCCGGCGGCCGCGGCCTCCAGCGTAAGGACGGGCGTCGCGCCGACGCCGGACAAGAAGCCGATGCTGAAGCCGCAGAAGCCGTTCGCGCCGAGCGCCGGCGCGGCCGGCCTGCCCGGGCCGAACGGCCTCAAGATGCCGGCCTTCATGGACGGCATGGCCCACCTGCCGTTCGGCCACCCCTTCAACTTCTGGGGCCCGGCGCCGTTCATGCCGTCGCCCTTCATCCCCGGCGCGGCCAACGTCCAGGCCATCCTGCCCGAGCAGTACTTTGCCTCGCAGCGAATGCGCGGCCTGCAGGAGCAGCAGCGCAGCGCCATCGTGCAGCAGCAGCAGCAGCAGCAGCAGCAGCAGCGCGACGGCGCGCCCGCCGAGCAGCCGGGTACGTACGCTCTTTCCCCTGCTCGAGCAGCGCCTCCTCGGCGAAACGGTAAAGGACCTCTTTTGTGCAGGCACGTCGAACGCGAGGAGCGGCGCGCTGATAAAGTCGCCGCGCGAGATGGCCGAGAGCCTGTACGACGGGACGGCGACCAACGGCAGCTTCCTGGACAACCTGATACGGTCCAGCCTCGAGTCGGGAATGCCGCGGGAGCGGGTGGCGGCGGCGCAGCCCCAGTCGCAGCCGCAGCCGGACGGCGCGGGCGGCGCGGGCGGCGCCGGCGGCAAGGTGCTCATAGAGCAGCTGTGCCGCAGCTCGCGGCGGCCGCAGCAGGACAGCAGCGAGGACGAGGCAGCCCCGGGCTACAAGCGGGCCCAACCCGAACGCCCGGAGCGCGTTCCCACCGTCGAGCTGAGCCCGTCGCCGTCGGAGCGCGCGCGCACCACGGACGAGGGCAGCGAGCGCGGACTCACCTCCCCGCCGACGCCCATGTCCCTCTCGAGGCTCAGCGGCTCCGGCAGAGAGGACGAGACGACGCGCGACTCCAGGAGCAGCCGGGAACGCGAGGTAAACCACAAATGGCAACTATGCAGTTATAAATAAGGATGAAGACGCACCTTTCGGCGCTTTCCACGCTATCGGGTGTCGGCGCTTATCTCTTCCATCGATCTAACCCTCCTGCATCCCTCTCTATTTTTCTTCTGCCTTTTCCTGCAGGCCAACCGCGCGTAATTCTTTACTCTATTTTTCTTTATTTTTCTTTATATTTCTCGACACTGTTTATCTATTTTTACAGACACTTTTAGACGAATCCATTAAAAATCCATCTGCTAACCGAGTTGATGGATTTAATGGACTGGTTTATTGCTCTTAAATGGACTGGATTGATCGATCTCTTTCTATTATTAGAATTCAGTAGTGATATATTGATTTACTGTACTTCTGTATTTGTGTAGGTAGTTTCACGAATAGAGACTGTAATGGCTTCTGTGGGACACAACGGTGATAGTTAAGGGTACGGTGATTTCATTAAACATCTGAATCATATGACCGATCATTGCTTGAATTAACCATAAATAAGTATTAATGAAGCTTTAAAAGTAGCCCTTCCGAGGAGCGAGAAAAGCGCTTCTTTATCGTGTATTTGAAAAGTAGAAAAAGTAAAGAGTAAAAGTAAAAGCAAAGGTATAACGTAAGAGGGGGCCTGTAAAATAAAAGTTATTAATCGGTTATAAGATTCACACGAGGGCTCCGAGATATTTCAGACTAATCCGCAACGCATTGCTCATCCACTCAGGTACAGAACGGTGGTGGAAGCGAGAAAGCGGATGAACTTCCGGAGTCAAACAGCAGTGGCTGCGGTAGTAGCAGCGCCAACAGCGCCAACAGCGCCAACAGCGCCAACAGCGCCAACAGCAACGGCAACAGCAGCAGCAGCAGCAGCAGCAAAAAGTTAAACCACTACCCAGAGCTACAGAACCTCTACACCGTGTCAACTGACAAAAAAAGTGCCTGTGATAGTAAGCTTATAGTAGATCATTCGAGCCAGAAGACTCAAGGATTGCAACACAAGGATTACGTGGCGGAGGCCGGGCTCGTGGCGCAGCTGCAGCGCGGCCTCAGCAACAACAGCAACGGTAGCAACGGTAGCAACGGTAGCAACGGTAGCAACGGTAGCAGCGGTAGCAACGGTAGCGGTAGCAGCAGCCCGACTAATCAGCCGGCGGCGGCCTCGCAGGAGCCGAGGAGCCCGCAGCAGCAGCGGCCAACGACAGTGGAGGAATCGGTTGAGCAGTAGAGCGTGAAATTTCATGTGAGTGAGAGAAAGGCCAAGATGGAGCGTTCACGAGTTCACTTGAGTGGAGTGTGCGAGGATGTGCCTGAGCGGGCCTGTGAGCGCGCGTGCCTGTGTCTGTGAGAGTTTGTTTACATTTCCTCGAGCTACGGATGCATAAGTACTACTGTTATACGCTTAATCGTACATGGAACAGCGCTCGGTTAAGAGATAGGGGATAGGGGATAAGGAATAAGGGATAAGGGATAAGGGCTGAGGATTACGGGCTGACGGCTAGGGGCTAAGGATTTAAGGGAAGAATGGGCGCGATTCACCCATCGTACTCTAGCTTCTTTCGAGAAACCGCTCTTTTTCGAAGGAAGCTTTTACTAATTCAAATCTGCAGTGAAACCGCGAAGAAATGCTCGGTACCCTTCCCACCCTTTCGACCCTTTCGACCCTTTCGACCCTTTCGACCCTTCCGATCCTTCCGACGAAAAGTCAGATGATGAGTCCACTCTCGAAGCATCCATCGGCTGGTCAGTCATTGCCTCTTCTTGGAACTCTATACGTATATCATTTTTAAAATGTTAATAACATATCAATAGTGGCTCATTTACAGTAATACAATATGCATATAGACACACTACGTAATAGCTAGTTTCATTTAATACCGCGACTCATATATATGTGTAACGAATTAAGCACGTGTGACAGTACACCTACTATATATAAAACTCCGACTACCAAGTCTTTATCTACAGTTCAACTTCCGAGCAGAGCAATGAATGACCGTTCGATGGCGCGGAACATCGGGGAAACGCCTTCTCGGTGTCTCATCTACGTCGTACTTATCCTTTCTTCTACCTTCTACCTTCTGCTAGATTTTTCCGTTATCCAATTTACTGACGCGAATTTCCAATACCCTACTGAGATTGCATAACTCGTTAGTAAAGCAACTACTTGAACGTTACCGAATCAACCATTCGGTACATTTCGTTAAAATTTTTAAAATCTTACAAAGCTTAGCACATCGAGTTTTCAGTTTATTACTAGACCTTCATTTACACTACGAGTCTGGAGTAATGCAAAATAGAGTGCGAATTTAATGTCCAGCGCGACAGCGAGTAAGGGAGCGCCGAACAAGTGCGTCAAGAGAGAAGAGAAACAGAAGAAAGGAAAAAAAAGGAAAAAGCCAGACGTTCGAAGCATAATTGCTGGGCGTCTCAGCAAATCACCGTAAACCCACGATTCCGACAGTTCATCAATGCCACGCGTCGAGCTATCTAGCCCACGCGTGGCTCCAGTTATTTCGATCGCACGATTATCGAAAGTGAATATGAGAAAGATAATGTGGTGACACAGAGAAAGTAAACGAGACGATTCGAGAGAAGGGCCGAGGTAGCAGGCCTCTTCTGCAACATCTTACGTACCAGCTACACGAGTGGTACACGCGCGCACACACACACACACACACACACACACACACGCACACACATACACACAGTCTTGCAACCATTTCGCAATTTTTTTTCTAATACAGGCTTAGTTAAAGATAAAACGCTTAAATCTCAAATTTCCCTTTGACCTCTTCTCTAGCCCCATGAAATTCCATTTCCCCCTGGAAAACATAAAAGACTTAATTGTGTAATATTTGAAGAAAGAATTCCATGTGATTAGATTCGCATGGTCGGCCATGGCCCACGTTGATCAACGCTAATTATAGATATTCTACGTAAGGTTATGAAATGAGAGAACTGGCGAGGTTCGCCAGATTTCATCCAGACTTTTCTTACTCACCGTAAATTAATCAATCATGAAGACTTACTGTTGAACGAATTAAAAATGCAGACGACGAGTCGAATCGTCAGGCAGGCCGAGGGATGATCAAGTAAAAATGCAGATGCTACGGAATGAAATAAAAAGCGTTGCATATTTTTTTCTCTATTCACTGTAAAACTACCTAAAGGCATTGTGAAGAAACTTATACCTACTATGAAATACTACTTAACATGTAAGAAAGCAACATAAATATATATAAGAACAACATATTAAATATATATATATATAAATATATACATATACATATATTTTTGGTCATTAATGAAAATGTAAAGGAAAGAGGAAAATGGTAAGAGGAGAAATGAAGGAAGTAAAAATAGGAGAGAAGAAAGAAAGAGATAAAGAAAGAGTCGATGATGCTAACCACGAGTTTTTGTTGGTGCGCGTCAACGCGAATGTTTCTTTTTCATAAAGTGACAATATTCTCCGACTACATCAGTTTCTTTAAGACTAGATCTCTAATTGATGAATCATATTCAGTCAAGTAGAGGGTGAAGATCAGGGAGAAGGCAAAGGAGCGAGAGGAGAGAGGAAGAGAGAGCGGCGAGAACGGCGTCGGAGGGGAGAGGAGAGAGACAGAGAGAAGAAATCCGAGTATCCGAGGTAGCAAAAAAGCAAATGCAAGCAAATTTTTGTACAGTGTCAAGTATTTTTAACATGTCAGTGAAGCACTAATAAAACTCCAGATTATTTCCCTCCTGAGCGTCTTTGAAACGATCGGAGCACGGGCACTTAAATGTAAACTGCTCAAGGACGCACAATTCACTCAACGCCTAACACCAAAACTATTGCGACGGAGTTCTAGACTAGAAATTTTTTAAACTGAACGTTTGACTAAAACATGGAAAAATAAATAATGAATAATAAATAAAAAATAAATAATAAAAAATATAAAATAAAAAATAAGAAATAATAAATAATGAATATTAAAAAATCGATTATATTTTTCAAAAGTAAAACAATGTCACGCCTAAGAATATTGCATCCTGAATATTATCAAGTTCCTGAAGTACAGGCCGCGTATAGCGAGGCTGTGCTTCATCCACAAAGTTACTGTAACAATACAAACGAAAAGACACGATGAAATTGATAAGTTCTTTGGAGCTCCGTTAGCTAAGGTGTATTCTCCGAGTGTCCCTGCAGAAGTTTACAATAATCTGCAAAACGAATCCGATTGCAAGACATCGCGTCGAGGAACAATCCGAAGATGCTGAGCAACTCCTTGAAGAAGCTTGGACAAGGAATACTGATTCACCATGCAATATTTTAGTTTTGCTACGAGAACAAAAATCTAAAATATAAAAGGCAAAATGCAAAAGGCAAAAGAATATTGGTAAAGAAGGCACTCGTCAACACTCTTATTCGACTGAAATTTTAGGCTGTAAATAATCTAAGGCATGTGTGTTCGGTGTTTAAAAGAAAAACAATCTTTTCCTTATAAAAAATATTTAAAAAATACTATATATAGAATCACGTATACATGCAAAACTATTCTCTCGGTGTTTTGGAAAAATAATCATAAATTTATTCGTCCTAGTACTGAGGCATCAAGTGCGAATTATTACGGAATGTGTAAGTAAGTGAATTTTGTGCTCTCACTTTTAGGCTAAAAGGAATATGAAAAGACTCCCTCGTGGTTTTGAAACCAAGTTTTTTTTTAAATTGATGGTGCAATTAAGATAATCCGTACTTATAAGCATTGCCTAAGTGAAAATCGTCGACCAGTGGAAACTCTAGTTGACAAACTGCTAGACGAACAACAAACTAAGGAGTCATCAATCTAAGTGTTCACTTTCTCTCTACCTGATTGATAAAAAACAGAAAAAATAAAAAAACGATAAATATGTAAGCGGTCGTCGCGAAGAATAAAAACTTGTAAGGGAGCGATACATACGTACACACGCACGCACCCACACACGCACACACACACGCACGCGCACACACACACACACACACACACACACACACACACACACACACACACACACACACACACACACATACAGAGAAGAGACGCGACGAAAATCTCGGTGACATATTATGATATTTAGGAAACATGTACAGCGCGATAGATCATCTTATATCGACATTGTATGGCTGATTTAACTTAAGATGTGATATGCTCAAGATAAACTGCTGACTTGGAAGGTTAAAAGAATGTTCTTATAAAAAAAGAAACGTTTTCCAAATACTTTAAAAAACACGTAAGCATTATTTTTAATTTTCCAAGGTTTTTAATTAGGAGGACACTAATTAGACATGAAAAATAAAGTTTGGCTGGACACGTAGAAATGAATAAATTCAGCAGTTTTTCTTAAAAATGCTTTGGATGTGACAGATGCGTATAAAATAAAAAGCACTAAAAAGGTACGACAAATATTTAATTGTAATATTTTTTTTACCTCGAGCGCGCGAAACATGAGCAGTTGAAAAGATGGTATATATTTAGATAGATTAAAAGTAACGAATGATTAGTTATTTTTTAAATTGAAGATTAAAGATCGTTGTTTGAAAAAGGTTGATTATTGCATTAGCTTTGGAAGCTTTAAAAGCTCGAACCAATGTTTCGTCGTGCTCATGGTAGAAAAAATTTGAAAAGTTTAAAGAAACACCTCCGTAGTGCAAGCGACATTTCTCACAGCGGTCCACACTCGATCCTTTATTATTCTTGATACTCATTGTCAGTAACTCCGAGTCTGCTCTTTCTCCCCGAGATTCATGCTCTTTAAAGCAAACAAATTTATCGTTAGATGTGAAATTATATACTATACGATATTAAAATGAGTCTATCCGTAAGGTGATTGTCATTTTTAAGAAAAATTCTTATAATGTCTGAAAAACTCGTGTGACTAGATAAAGATTCAAGCAAAGCAAGCGGAGCTTGATGAAGCCAGGAAAGATCCTTTCCGGATAACCGCGTCTGGGGCATCGAGCACTAGGCAAATTTCGTATACGATATCGCGTTTCTCGGTTTCCAAACGCACGCTAGCCGAACGATAATCCCTCAGTCAACATTTTTCTCTCATTTCGCCCGAGCTTACTTGAACCAACTGATAAAGGTATAACTATTTTTCTAAACCCGAACGATATGAATCATTTCAATCGCATCATTTAAACTTGTTCCTATTCTTTCTCTTTTTTATCAAAACGAAATTTACCTTTTGGAACCGAGCGGAATATTCAGGGCAAAAAGAGGACCTATTAATCAATAGAATTCGCTAGCTTACAATTGGCATACTAGGAATTACTTGGTTACCTAACTAGGTAGTTGGGTAGCTAAGGGGGAGAAGAAAAATGTGACTGCAGGGAGGCTCCGCAGGTTATATTATTATTGAAGCATTGACGCGATTCATTCCAAAGAAATACTAACTATTTTACGCGAAAAGGAAAAAGTAAAAAGTAAAAAGTAAAAAGAAAAAAGAAAAAAGTAAAAAGCGAAAAGTAAAAAGTAAAAAGTAAAAAGGAAAAGGGAAAAAGGGAAAAAGTAAATCATTCCTTTATCGATAAATGCACTGGCTCTTTAATTCCAGAAGGCTCGTGCAACGCTTTTCGACTTTCCCTCCTCCACCCCGTTCTCCCCTTAACTCGGCATTTATTCCGCAAGCTCACAATCTCGTTCGTTATTTTTTTAATCTATTAAGAAACGCGATGATGATGATGATGATGCGAAGTAAAACAAATGATAATTATACTTTTAAGAAAATTCATTAGTTGTTAAACACTTAATGCATAAGTCATTAATTAATTGTATAATTAGATATCACAAAGTTGCCTTTGAATGCGTGATTTTTGATAATTTCAAGTGAATCTTAAAAGTGTTCTAAAGAGCTGTATAAAGATTTAATTATATTTAAATATAACTTATTATCGTGTGTGTGAGTGTGGGTATAGCATTCCAATGGCATCGAATGCACGCACGTAAAATCAAAAAGAACAAGAAACAAAAATAATGACAAAATGAGAGAGAATAATAAGTAAAAGTAAAATTGGGAAGAGCGGAAAAATGATTGAACAGTTACGGAGGAGAGGGGGAGTGTATATCCGCGAGGGAAAGTCGAAGCCAATTGGCTCGTCGCCGATAAATTAGCTCGAACCTGGAGATAACGTAAATCGAGGCAGAGTGACAGAGAGAATAAAAAATGAAGTAGCGTGCAAGTCGAGATAAAGAAGAAAATTTTTAAGATTTAAAGCGAAAAATAAATGAATAAATAAAAATATATTATATATAAATATATAAATATATATATATAT
>UXGC01001292.1:0-27474 GCA_900480045.1 Eurytoma adleriae
CCTCGCTTCGCTCGGGCGATAAACTCACCCACTTGCGAGAATCAACTTTTACGCACTTGTATCGAAATATACTAATTATAACGCAAGCATGCGATAAAATGGCTCGTGTTATAATAACTATTTTAGGCATGGAAATATATATTTTATATACTGTTTTTGAGCAAGAAGGAGTGCACAAATAGTTTTCGCCTGCTCGTATTAACATGTAAGCAATTATTTGCGTAAATTTAAACTTTA
Organism: Eurytoma adleriae; assembly: GCA_900480045.1. NCBI lineage: Eukaryota > Metazoa > Arthropoda > Insecta > Hymenoptera > Eurytomidae > Eurytoma > Eurytoma adleriae. The sequence continues at coordinate 238 of UXGC01001292.1, forward strand.
TGCTTCAGTGTTAAAGTACTGTTTTTGCGCACACTTGCTCGCAAAAACTGGCACTTTACGCACAGAGTTGCATAATGTGTAAAAGTGAACTCTCGTGATTTATGAACAGATTTTATATTTTCACTCTTTATCATTATTAAAGAAACTGGTAGGAAACATTTTAAATGAAGACTTAAAGGCACTGAATGAAGTTGTGATACTAACTGCAAAAGTAAGTTGTACAGATTTTGATTAAATAGTATAATTAATAAATATTTAAGCGGCCGCTTAAATTTTTTTCAGTCGCTTCAATTAATTGTACGAGACATTTCATTTTGGACACACTACTATGATCCGAGCTTCCTTCGGGGAGCACAATCAAGTTTCTAATAATTAAAGTTTAATTAAACGACTTCGTCGTACCGCTATCGAATCGATGAAAAGTTACGCAATTTTATTAATTCACTCATTATCACTATAATTTACTATGCCCGTCGGGTCCACGCGAGACGCGCGAAAGCGTCCAGCAGCGCGCTCAAATCTTGAATTCCATTGTCGCGGCCAATAAAAAGGGGAATAAAAGGCGGGCGGGAGATTGAGATAAGCGAAAACGCGTGGAAACGGGAGAAACGAGGCGAGCGGACGTCGAGACGGCGGGGCAGACGGGCGAGAGCGGGCGCGGGAAGAAAGAGGAGAGGCCGAGAGAGAGAGAGAGGCGAGCGGCCGGCGACGGAGAGTCCCTCATTCGAATAATTGTCACTTCGGCCAGCGTCACCGCTTTATTTGGCTGAATCACGCGGAAACGAGGCTGCATTCCGACCCTTTAATGATCGGGGCCAAAGGCTCGCGCGCCCCGCCGGCCCGATTCCGCGCGCACCGCCCGAACAGCGGAGTTTACCATTAATCGCGCGCTTGGGTTACCTTCGCCGGGTGCACTTGCTCTCCTATCTGTTAATAATACACTTTGACTTATTGGAAGTTCGGCGAATAATGAAATTTACGCGTTTTAGTTGGGTTTGTTGTTAAGGACTTTGCTCGCAGTTCATCGATTTTCTGTGGAGTTTTTTCTTAAAATTAAATAATTGAGTTAATTTCAAATTTCTATTTCCTAAAATGGGGTCAACGCGGTGATTTCACTAGTTATTTAATGCTAAAGTTTGTGCGCTTTAACGTGAACATTTATGAAATGTGTCTTTTCGGTATAATATTTTTCATTACTGCGGAACTAGTTTTCGATACTTTAAATTACAATTGAAATATATGATTCTTGTAAAAAAAGAATTATGTGCTAATCGTCAAAATACACAAGTGCCGTTCGTTTTAAAAATATAGCGTTTTTTGAAAAGAAATACTTTTGAGTTTTCATGAAAGTTTGCTGATAACCATGTTACTATTGTATGTCTGTATATATAGTGATATCTTGGAGACTGTAATTGTTTTTAAACATTACATTGATACCTTCTTTTTATGTCATTTTTTATAAAACTTTCCACTATAAATAATTTTTTATTACAATTTTCGGAAAAATTAACAAAGTTAAACGTCACTAATACGGAGAACGTAAAAACTGTTGTAAAAATGAAGTAAAACTTTTCATTTTTTCTTTTTCGATTGAAATTGTGTAATGTTTCTTTAATTTTGGAGAAGGAACAGAATTTACCTTAACCGTTCCTCGTTTGTCTTTCCTGTAGGTTGATAAGCATCTTTAAATTCTTTCCGAATCAATTTATTCATTCAGAAATAGGCAACTTGCCCGACGCATGGTGCGCCTAAGACTTGATTGTAAGTATAAAAATAAAGCACAAAACTATTTAAATAATTAATATTTATATCACCAAGTCAATAAAAAAATCGATATTTTATATTACGCACAATTCAAGATTTAAATAACCCATTCTCCAAAGTTCTAAACATATAGTACACAATAAATATGACCGAACAACGAACTAAATAAAATTTTATTATAAGAAAAATTCGCTTTTTAATAAAAAAAAATATTAGTTTCAATTATTATAAAAAATTTGCTTTTTAGGCTTTAATGGCGCTTCAAATCACAAAATTAATTGTATTTCGCTTAAAAACTCTTAAGAATCATTTGAACATCTAAATTTTCATGTTGGAGTATTTAATCATCTAAAAAACGCTCAAAAGAAGAAATCCTGAACGAACAGTACCTTAGCGCGATGTAACGCTCAAGGGGCGCGTTCGCTCGCCAGTTCGCTAAAACCGAGAAATACGCGCTTATCAAAGTGTTACACGGGCGTCCCTCGCATCCGCGCCGTCGTCGCGAGGCGCCGCGCGCCTCGACGCCACCTGTCGCGGGGTCCGCGCTCGCGGACTATATAGCGTATTATAGTCGCGGACGGGTGCGCGCTCGGCACCTTTCGCCGTGCTCGCGGGAGCGCGGCGAAAACTGGTTTCCCCGCGGCCTGGGCGACGCGACGCGCGCTCAAATAATAATAACTGTCGTCTCGCTTTACAACTTGTTCTTCCCTCCTCCGCCGGGGCTTCGCCTCCTCCTTCGCCTCCTTCTCCGCGCTGCCCGCCGCTCGTGTATGGGCAGCGAGCACCGCGTTCCGCCTCGCGCGCCTCTTTGCCGATGCATTTTTTCGTCCGCGCGTGTATACGTATCGTACGGATGGAGCGATTTTTCACGAGCTTCTGCGGAAGATTTGAAATTGTAGATTTTATTGGTGGTAAAGAAAGATTTTTTACTTGTTTACAGTTAAAAATACGTTTAATTTTATAAACGTTATTTTTGTGTAAATCATTGTGCGTTAATGAGTAGTAGTATCATTCTTATTAAATTTTTTATACATTTTTAGCGTATAACATCTTTTTTTTTTAAGAGTGGACTCTTATACAATGTGGAAGAGTGAAAAATGATGCAATTTTGCGATTGTAATCATATGTATTCCACAATATATGAAAACTCAATACTCAACCATATACTAATAAGAAAAGTGTTTATCAGTGTTAGTTCTTCATTTACCAAGCAAGTTGATTTCATATGCGACATTATACTGATAAAGTAGCGTTACGATGATATCATTATTTAATTTATCATTTAAAAATATACCAGTAAATTCGTACTATATGCTGCTTGTTTCTCTGCAAATTAATAAATTTTAAATTTCGCGCTCTACTTCTATTTATTTATACGTGGAAGAAAAATGATTGTTTATGATGAAGTTACAATTTAAATTTTTGTGGACAAGATGGACGGCTTCGTGACATTTGGTATTTATTTACTTATTTCGACGAAATGCAATTAGTTACCAATTACCACACAATGATAATTTAATTACGCCGCTCCTGTTTGCCCGCAATAACCGACACGGCAGAAAGTTTCTTTGGCCTCGTTTAGCATGAAAAGTTCGTGTCGTCAGGATCGGTTTTCCCCGCATTTTTGCAGATTAATTACTTATCCCGCCGGCAGGAAGCCAAAAGAAAAACTGCACCAACTGGTTGCCAGTCGTATCTCATTTCATTCGAGCAAAGGAAAAAAAAGCGAGTAAGAAACGAAATTGCGCCGAGCCGGAGTCCCCATCGGCGCGCTAAAAATTAAGCCGCCGTCGAAACATCCGGTAATTGTCGATAAAAGCCCGGCGAAGTTTTTCCTCGTAATCCGTATCGCAAGACAAAAGGAAAAAGGGGGAGTTTACTCTCTCGCGCGCGAGGAGCTCCGAGGGTGTACGCGGGGGGCGAGCGCCTCGTATCGAGTTCCGCGAGGAGCCATTATCTGCCTTAAAACGCATTACGCGAGACTTTCTAAGGTAATGTTTGCGATACGAAAAATTCTTGGCAGAAAACGTCGAGGCCGCCTCGGTGAGGTGGTCGAGTCGCGAAAAAAAAGAGGCGAGACGACGAAGGAGCGAGCGAGAGGACGGGAGAGAGCCAAAGGGGAGCAAAGAGCACCTCGCAGCTCCGGCGACTTTCTCGGGCTGACGGTTTCTCCCTTTCCATCTTTCTCGCAGCAGCGCTTGCCGCTTTGATGGATTCTCGTATTTCGCTAAAAGTTTTACGTCGTCGCAGGAGCGGGGCACGCGCGAGGGAAGGTGACGAGGAGAGAATGCGCGAAGATTGACGACGGGATGAGAGAGGGAGCCCTCCCTCTCGGCTGAGAAGGGAAAATCTTGTTTCACGAGAAAAGATATGGCAGGGCGGCGTTAATTACAGCATTCTTCGAGTTTGTATAGTTTTTGCACCCGCTTCGTTTGATAAGAACGCTATTCCGAGAATTTCGTTCGAAGTCTCGACGGTCTTTTTTTTTTCTTTTTGTAAGAACGAGCGGAGAGGAGATCGAGATAACCATTTCATTTGCTCAAATTGAGCGTTGTGTTTTAATTATTGTGAACGAATAGGGGATTGAAATGTTGAGTAAAGTAAAGAGGAAATAAAAATGATCTTAATTATAATAAGGAGATAAGATGCACTTGCATTGACTCAAGAGCCGATATTGAATTTTAATCTATTTTCTAAAATTTCCATTGAATTTCAACTTACTGGAGTAGGTATTCTTACTTTATACTGAAAATGCAGTAAAGGTATACTTGGAGATCTTCAGACAAAAATTGCAAAGTAAACAACCTTTTTATTGCAGCGCTACACTATAAGGTCGACTATATTAATATAGTTCAAATAATTATAATATAATAGCGACTTTATAGTCAATTTAGAGTTGCACTATATTTATATTGATGAATTTAAATTGCGGTAGTCAACTAATATTGCAAATTCAGAATCGATAGATGTGAATATTGATTGGTGCAGTCTAATAGCGATGGGTAGTAGTCAGTATAAAAATCGATGTTGGTTATCGATATTCATATTATTTATATTGACCATTACTCAATTATTCCACATCACCGGAGCAAAAAGCTTGTTCATAAATAGAAAAAGGTTTAAAATTTCGACCTCTATACAACATTCGGAAGATATTTTTTTAACACTATGTGTATATTTAATAAATAAATCAATAGAATTATTCAGATTTTACATTCGAGAATCATTTCGATTTCAATTCGAACTTGATCACGATCTCGAAATTGCGCGAATTAAAGCATACAATATAGTGCACCCACTTAAATTCTTTAGATCTCTAGTCTTCTAGTATAAATTAAGCATTTCGAGCGTGAATGTATCGTATTTCGGGTACCATCTTAAGCTCCAAATCGAGAGAACTAGAGGATGTGCAAAATGCATCCAAATCCTTTAGTCCTTTATATTTTGGCGTTTGAGAATAGTCTATCGCATTTCGAGTTCTAAAACGAACTCAATCTCACACAAGTCTATAAAATCCTATGGCATTAATTATTTTTATGCGTCGACAACCTGCAATGCAGGTATTTCAGGCATATGAACTTATTGTTTCGTAAACGAAATATTGATATTCATGATTAAAAAACTGTTCTCGATAAATTTATTAGTTCGCTCTAAATAAGAATACCTAAGTGAAATTTGAACGAATATGTGAATACATGCACTTATTTAACGTTATAAGTCGTGCACTTATTTGATAAGTGAAAGACATTTCATATGGATGAATTTCACATATTCATATTTAGAGGATCGTTATTTAAATTTAACCATGAATATTACCTGACTCGTGTCCAATGCCGTCATTTACTTGAATATAAAAATATAAATAAATATAACATAAATATTTTTTATTATGTTTATCTATAATTTTACATACTGGGTACTCGTACTAATAATGAGCATATCAATATAAACACACTCGATTTACACGTTGAGCGCAACGCAGCTTTCTCAATCGTCGCATTACATCTAGTTAATAGTCGTAATCTGCTCGGGCCACTGCCCAAATGCGCCTAATGCCGGGCAAAGCTTCCCAAATCGGCGAGCGCACGTGCAGTCGCGTGTTGCAGCGCGTTGCACAAAGAGGCGCGCACCTCCACAATCGCAGAGTCGCGCGTACATCCCGGCAACAATGGGGGATTACGGCGCTCTCGCCGTGCGACCTAAGGCGGTCCCCGCGCGCTCCCGGGGAAAATGCGGAGCGGGGCCCTAATCTGCGCCCGCGACCCTCGGCCGTCGCTCCTTTTTACGCTACAACGGACGCTTTTCACGGCCGGAGGCCCTTCTGTTCGTATATGGTCGAGCCGTGGCGCCGCGGCTGAGGGGCTCGCCGAGGAACCGCGACTGCTCCTTTTTTCCGCCTAATCCTCTTGCGGAGTCTGCTGCTGGAAAAAAACGAGCGGAATCTTCTTTGGGCGCTTTTGTGAGGAGCGTTTTGATGGGTCGGTGGATAAGGTGCGGCGATCGGAAATGGACGAGTAATTGACCGGCTATTGCGAGTAGGTTATTATTTTTCGATTGAAACCGACGGCTTTTTCTCACGCATCAAATTATTTTGTAATAACTGAATGATGTGTTCTTAGAAAACTTTACACAGTTTTGTTATGTGAAGGGATGAAGAAAGCCAAAGTAGTAAGGTCTAGGTGCAAAGATTTATTTAGATGATGGAGATCAAAGTTTTGCATTTCTTTTTTCAGTACAAAAAAAGAAAAGTACAGCAAAAGACCTTCAATTTCAGAGTCTGCACGTCGAAAAATCTTCTTTTTTCAATTTAAGATTAGGAGCACTAGCGTAAATAACAATTGAAACGATCAAATGGAAAAAATTAATACGAATTCAATCGTTTTCAAATATTCTTAACTTGTGAAAGAAAAAAAATTTTTTTCATGTGCAAAGTCCAAAATTGAAGGTCTTATTCTTTAATTTTTCACCTGCGAGTAAAAGTTTCTACGTTTCTTAGAAGAAGTGCAAGATGTGTTAGCTTTCGGGGCGAAAATTCAAATGGCACGTATGATTTAGTCTTCGTCGGAAATTGAAATCTGCTATAATCATCCCTTGAAAATTCAAATCTACTTGTTTCTGAAGGAAGCAATGATATTACGACAAAACTGTAAGAATTTGTGACATAAGGTGATGCATATCTTTTTCTCATAAGCTATTCATTTACATTTTCATTCCACGAAGAAAGATTCTAAAGGTTCAACGAAGAAAATCAATTTACTTAAGGAATCTCGAGAGAAGAGCCCGCCGAGGTGAATTGAGCAATCTAAGCTGAGCTACAGCCGAATAGAATGCAGCACCGTAGAGGATAGATGTGAAGTCATCAGGTCAAATTAAGAGGACACCTTAACACAAAAAGGCCGTTGTACCTCTTCCTCAAGCGCGTCGATCTTTCCTCCTTCGTTTCTCCGAAAATTTAACGGACGCGACGCGTGAACTTACGTCCGATCCGCGGCCACTCGCGCGCCTCTGCAGCAGATAGCCATCGCACGGAGAGCCGTATAATCACCGGCGGCGAACACGACGCCCGCGTGAAAAAGACTCGCGACGGCGACGACGTGTATACGTGTATAGACGAGGAGAGGAAAAAAAAGCGTACGGGCTCGCGCGTTTCCGAGAAAAATTCACCGGGCACAAAGCCCCTGGCGCAACGTCGACATCGCGCGGCAGGAGCGAGGCGGGAGAGGCGAGGAGAAAGAGCGCAAAAATGAAGAAGATAAGCGCGCCGGGAGAGGAGGGGGAGGTGCCGAGGAAGGACGCGGCGTGACGGGGGCCGGAAGAATGGCGTTTAGTGTCTTGTTCGAGTAGCCTAATGGCTGTACGCGAATTTACAGATGAGCCCCGTTGTTTTATGCATCTGTTAGGCAGTTAAGATGCGTAGTTTATTATCGCGATGATTTACGGGGTATCGCACGCGCGATCTCACCGCGCGACAAATCAATATTGTGTTGGCCCTTTTTTGACAAATTAAACCCGAGGTGAACGGTGTATTTTATGCCATTCGAAGGGTTTCTAAGGACTGCAGTCTTATTTACGCTTATCAGGGGAGAGTTTCCCAAATTTTCAAAGGAAATTGGTAAAAAAATCAATTTTTTAAGAGTGAAGTACGGAATTAAAAAATAATTTTAATTTTCATTCTATGATAGTATAAATGAAATCGAATGTATTGTAGGTTTTAATGCAATTATGCGCAAGGAACATTTTGAAAAGTTATAATCACTTATTGTTCTCCAAATCATGATTAAACTTAGAATTTTGTTTTTTAATTCCTTTCTATACTATCGTGTTAAAAAACCAAAAATCGATTTTTTCACTGATAAAGACGGCCACCTTTTAATTATGGATTTGCTTGAAATTTTGGAAAGTGTTTTCTTATGCCAAAATATCGGTTTAGATTTAATCAAACGTAACTCCGCCAGGAAAAAAATATTATGAATTCAAAAGCTTTGAAATTAATTTATTTTTTCGTTTCTTAATTTTATTTTTTAATAGAATTTACAGGTGTAATAATTATAGAAGCTGAAAGAACACAAAAAAAAATAAAATCAAAATTTTAGCGAAAATAATTTAAAAATATCTTTAGCTCTCTGCACCTTTTATTTATTTATTTTTAACGGGCAAAATGCCCTGTTGTAATGATTTAACAATGTGTTACAATAGGTGGCACAGAAGTAAAATTTTGCAAAATGTTTCTTTAAAAAGTGGAGCTAAATGATTTAACAGCATATTTAGAATTTTAAGCATTGCATCTTAAAATGTTGGTTTCTTTCATACTTCGATGTAAGCAAATGCTACCGAATCTTTCAAGAAAATCCGTGATCTAATTTAAGACCCTTGTATTATTCACTTTATCCATTCGCACATCATTCACTTAAAAAACGCGCAAAACAAATGACGCACTAAAAGAAAATCCAAAAAAAAAAAAATTAAGCTTATAAAGCACGAACGAAGCGAAGATGCATTCGGACGAGGGGACCTCCCACGCAGCCCCCATCCTTATCGGACAATTAAGCCCGGGCTGAGCTCGGCGCGACGTTAACGAAGCCGCGGCGCGGCGGCTCTCGCGCGCGCCGCGGGGATTTACGTCCCGGGGCCGCTCGTAAAGCGAAGCGCTTAATCAGCCGGCCGCCGGCGAGTACGTTGCGTGCCTCGCGGATTCGCGCGAAAGCCGAGAAAGCCGCGCGGAGGAGCGATCGCGCCTCGGCGGCCCGCACCGTCGACGGCGACCACCCACGCGCACTCGGCCCGGAGCAGCCCTGCGGGCCCGTTGTGCGCGACTCATTACGAGGACTTAGCGGGTAGAGGACCATCGCGCGTCCCCTGTCAAACGCGCCGATCTGCAGAGCGATGCGAAGGTTTCTGGTGGGGGAGAGCGAATTCGTTGCTGGAGGTTGCAGGTGGAGCTCTTGAGAGGAAGTAGTGTGTGGATAATAAAAATGAAATAGATTTATGATAAATTTGGTTATGAGATTTATATAGAATTTGATGGATAATTTAATATTATTAAATTTGAAAAATCCCAATGGCGTTTAAAGGTGCAGCAGTAAAAGTCACGAGTACTCACTTTTGTGAAAATAGATTGGTTTAGAGATAAATAAAAGCGGAATTTATAAATTATATTAGTTTATTAAGTGTCGACAACGACCCCAAAACCCTTTAGTCGCTATTGCCTTTTAAAAGCAATACATTTTTTCCAAGAAAAATCCATTTCTTTATCTTTTTTAAACTATTTTGTAATTATAAACGAGATTATAAACCTTTACGGGGTATAAGTTAGACTTTGAAGATCGAGCTATTTAAACAATTTCTCACGGGTTAAAATTAATTAAGTTGAACTGATAGTTGAATACATAGCAAGAGCCGCAAATTGGAGCAAGACGACAGATTAAGTGCATGAGTAATTTGCCAAAAATACAGTAATTTTCAATTTTTTATGAATATTTTAACATTTCAAGAAAACAAAATGCTTGCATGTTAATTTTTGACAAAAAAAATAAGGAATATTGAATTTATTCATCTTTATTTTTCTTTCTTTATAGATTATTACTCAAATCAATTATATAATCAATCTATTGATTTGCGTAATCGCAAGCGTGCTTATGCAAATTGTTCCGCCCCATGTAGGCAGGTGTACAATCTGTGCCGAATATCTAATGTCTGTTTTAACAGACTTTCTATATGTGAGATAATAAAATAGTTATAGAAGTATAAAAAAATTATATAATTAATTTACTTCTTACAATTTAATTATCTTCCATGAAATTTTGTTTATTTACAGAATTATTATAAAATAATATTTTATTCCATTTAACTGAACGCATAATATTAATGAAGAATAATTACATTAAATTTCAATAATGAATTTCTGCAACGCAATTAAACGACGAAAAAAAAAGTATCAAGAAACAGGTACAAAAGGTCTAAAAATTGCAATAGTGAATTTTAGTAAGAATAGACTGACGTTATTGAAAAATAGGAATCGTTTCTTGCAAAGTTATTACTAAAAATGTAGATAAAATTATAAAATTTCCAGTAAATTTTAAAAGAAACTAGACTGCGATCTACAAGAATCTATTAATTTTTCCAACACTATCGTCCTACCAGCATATTTAAATTTATTACCATTTTTGAAAATCGGAGCATTTTTCCGCGTTTAATTGAGTGAACCCCCCACAAGTGCGTAAATCGCTGAAAGCTGCAATTTACCCGTCTGCAATAAACTGCGCTCGAGCAGTCAGCCCGAACTAATCAACGCAGAGATAAAACAACGATTAAAACGAGTGCAGGAGCGATTTTTTCCCCTTTGAATGCGCACTCGAACGCCTCCCCCGCCGACTGCGCGCCGACGGCGAGGCGTTTAAGTGCAATACTCGCGCCCGCACGCACACGGACACGCGCGGTGGCAGAGAAAAACGCACACGCTCGTCCCCGCAGGCTGAAGAGGTACGAGCAGCGGTTATACACTCGTCCCGACGCAGACGCGCAGGCAGCTGTCACCTTACACCCATAGAACGAGAGAGAGAGAGAGAGAGAGAGAGAGAGAGAGAGAGAGAGAGAGAGAGAGAGAGAGAGAGAGGGGCGGCCATTCTCAACTTATCTCTAGGATCTTTGTAAACATGTCGTGAAATCCGAGTATTCCGTGCCAGTGGCGTAGTCAGCCCCGCGCGGGCGCGCGACCAGGAGAAAGAGCGCCCGAGGCTTTTATGCCGTAATGTTGTGCGGCGCGCTCCGGGCTGGGCCCCCCGAGCCCTTATACTCGCGCCGCGCGAGAGGGAGAGAGAGAGGGAGGCAGCTTTTCGGAGCGCCGGGGGCCGCGGGGAAATTCGACGGGAGCGATGCACCCCGAGAGTTTCCGCTCGTGCACGCGGCGCAGCCCCGATGTGCCATAGCTTAACGGGTTCCTTTGCCGTTTCTCCAATACTGTGGCGATCGGCGATTCACTTTCTTGTCGCGTAATCTTCGGTGATGATGATCTAATATGGTTATCGCCGTTTTAGCGTGAGAGCACGGTGAATTGTTCTTTAGAGACAGCGTTGGGTAGATTTTCGCAATAATCGTGTGCGAACGTCAAATTTCTGATAAAAATTTACGGTTGGCCATTTGAATGATTCTAGATTGTTATCGGTACACAAATTTCGCTAATTCCGTGCCATGTTTGTTAGAAATAAAGGTATAGTAAAATAGCTAAGAATTCTAAATTTTATATTTTTTATAAAACAATATTGTAATGTTTAGTGGCAATCTGTAAAAATTGACGATTGTAATTTTATGTAGCACTTTTCTTTTCGTTTTTAAAATACTGTATTTGACTGGGAAAATTAAACGATCTACATACAATTCACATACATTTTTTACAAATGTAAAATAAAACTGCTTAGGTTTTTAAGTTCTATAACGAACTTATCGTTTTCCATATTGGCAGTCTGTAAGATGATTACAATTTACTTTTTTTTCAAGAAACACTGTATTTTGCCAGAAAGATTAAACGCCCTTTTTAAAATAAAATTACAGATTCTGTAGTTTATTCTCTAGAGGCTGTTAACCATCTTTTGAAATTACATTTGTTTATTAAACATTTGGTTTTTTAAATTAAAAAAAAACAATTACTTATTTATTCTAAAAATTAGGAATTATATGTATAGATGTAAGTCATCTGTGTACACTAAAGTAAATAATATTTGCACAGTGAAACTCAAAAATTTGTACCTCATTTCAATTATCTTGCAAATTTCTCTTATAAGAAATTTATCGCAAACAATGATTTAAAACTTATCATTCGCGTAGTAATAATTATCAATTAACTGCAAATAAATTATAGCTATTTTAGAGCTACATCCACTGCACTAGTCAATAAGAAATAAAAAGGGTTATTCCCAAGTGTTACCTAAAATTTACCACCGCGGCCCCGATAAACTCCAATAAAATTTTTCGGAGCAAGAAATACGCAGAATCGCTATAGCCTATAAATTAGAAAACTCGTGGATCCGTCCAAGAAAGGAGTAGAAAAAGAAAACGTAAAAAATTCGGAGAAACTAAGCGGGGAATAAAAGGAGGTGAATAGAATCGCGTCGAAATTCGTGAGCCCGCGGAGTGGCGCGCATTTCTCGTCGGACGTTCCGCTCGCCCGCGTAACCCCTGGCAACGTGCGGATGCGCGCCGGCACGGCCGTGACGTCACTAAATGGAGCACATCTTTGTTCCGCCCCAACAAAAGGATGTCAGGGCCTCCACCCGCGAGATCTTCATCCGTCTCTTTTATTCCTCGTCTCTCACTCTCTTTCTCTCTCTTTCTATCGTCCCTCTCCCTCTTCTACCTCTTGTTCATTGTAAGTTTTTCACCGGCTACTTGACCGTTTAATCAATAATGATTGTTAAATTACTTAAGGTGGTAGGTTTCTAACAACTTTTGAGTCGATGAATATTCATCGTGTGCATATTATTAAACTATGTGCCTAATATAAGTAACGTATTTAAACTATATAAATGTAAAAGAGTGAAATACCCGTCGAAAGAGTGAATTTTATGCATTCACTTTTTCGATAAGTTTAATAATATTAGGTATTAAATATAATTCAAATTGCAAAAGAATAAATGAATAAAAAATTATAAACTTTCATTTAAAACATTACTTTTTAATTTACACAATACTCATATAACACGATATTTAAATTTAGTTGTATTTTATTTTTTATACAATTGGAAGAGTTTAGAACTTAATAATTATCTTTATTATAATAATTATTTAAAACTTGGGTTGTTTAAAACTTGTTCTGAACGCAAGAAAGAAGAGTATTTTCGTTATTTTACCGATGGCTCATTTTTAAACGAATTAATTTTTACTTTTGCATTTCTAAAACGAAAATACCGTGTATTTATTTTTTCTAGTTATATTTAATGCAAATTACCAGATCACATTTGAAATAATTAATATTAAATTACATATCGATAATGATATTATTTTAAGGTTTCCGTAATTATTTGTCCACATTAAATGTTGAATCTGATATTGCAAAATATCAATTACATGAAAATTATTTTGAATTTGTACATCGATTAACAAATGATACTTAATGATTGCTATATCAATTATACAATGCGTTCCATTGAAATTCATACAATTTAATTAATTCGATTTTCGATAACATTTTGCACTGTTATAATAGATTTACTCACGTTATCAATACATTATTGAATCGACAAAGCGACGTTTTTTGTTGGTTTAACTGTATAAATTTTGATGGTCAGCAATTAAAACTTATTAAAATTATTTCATTTTAATTACATACAAAATTGTTTAATTCACTTTAGTCTCCCATTAAAAATTAACAAGAAATGAATACATAAATAAATTATAGTAAATGAAAAAATTACAACACAGCTACTATTTCAATGAACAATATTTCCTGAAACATTAGAAATTAAGTTTTATTTATCTATTAATTAAGTACTACGCCGTTGAGCAACGTGGTTTAAAGACAGCAAAAGAATCCGCACAAAAGTGAAATTGAAAAAGTTGCTTTCCATCTCTCTCTAGGCTGGCAGATAAAAATATATGTATTTTGCAGAAAGTCAGACAGGTTCTCGAGTTTGGAATCCTCTACGCATATATAGCGTCAGGCTCGCGCGCGCGCGCCTCAGCGAGAGATGTTATCATCACGGGCACGTCCTTTCTCCTCTCCTTTATTTATTTCAATTCCATCCTTCGCGTGCGACGGCATCGGCGAAAAATTCCCGCTCCTTTTCGCCTTTGTCCCTCCAGCTTTTCTCATTTACACCCTCGCGCCGGCTAATATTCATTGCTACCTCTTGTTGCTTTCGTCGGAAATGCTATCGCGGCGAGAGATATTTTAAACAAAAAGTATCGATAACTGAGGATTTTATATGCAAAATTTCAATTGTAAGTAGCAATATTGATTTTTAATACGACTTCCAAAAGTAGCCTGCAGTAATTTTTAATTTTCTTGAATAAATTCTACGATCTGTCGATTCCTTAAAAATCAGAAAATTTTACAGTTCAACAGAACTATTTTTACAATTTTGCATTTATTTATGTTTCTTTTATTCCTGTTTGGATGGTGGCAGATAAAATCTTCTATTCGATCTTTTCACATTTTTTACGTATAATGAATGCATGAATGAATTTTTCTTCATGTGAAGTTTTTACTAAGCTTTTTTAGAAGTGGATTTCAATATTAATAAGTAAAGGAGTCAAAACTTGATGAAATTCAGAGTTATCTCAATTTTGAGAAGCCACCGTACTAAAATATTTGCAGAAAATATAGGAGAAAGTCTGTTTTGGGGGGTTTCAAAACCATCACCTTTTACTGACAATAATTATTTTTTATAAGCAAGTGAGAGGTAGAAGCAACAGAAAAACGTAAATTTATTTAAAATATATTAAAAGTAATAAAGTGTAGGCTTATAAATATTTTAAGCACATACTTAATAATGAAATAATCGAACCTATAATTTCCCAATTGACTCATATTTTCTATATTGCATTATGTCTTGTTTCGTAACAATTTCGCGGTTATCTAATTGTCTAATTTAAACTAATTTACAAATTCGCAGAGAAGCTAATTGAATTCTAATTTTAAAGCTTAACTTGTACTCAATGTGCTTATTAGATTTATTTAGGTGCCATGATTAGTCTAGTAAATTCACTTGGTGATCGGTGCTAGATTTTTGACGTTGAATATTCAATTTTAATATTTCTAAATTAGAAACTTGAATGTTCAAGAGGTAGTTATCAAGAAAAACGAACAGTGTTTTAGTTACAAATAAAAAAAATACTCTGCCACATTTCGGTTTTATTATCGACTGATTCCCTAAGATTTTTTTAATCATTGACTATTATACAACAATAATAAAAAAAGCCTGATGAAATTAGTCGTTAATTCATTCGAAACGTCATAAAATATTTCTTCTGCGTAAATAAAAGCACACGGTTCGTTGGATCACTCCAAAAATCGCTTTGTCTAATCAATTTTAAATTGCAAAGCCACGATTTATCTTAAAATTTCAAATCATTACACGAGTTACACGACAAAGTCAAACGGCAACTGGCCGCATCCGTCGAATTGATTAAGGGAGCCGGGCGCAGAGCCAACACAAATGAATCAATTGAGCCGCGCGCACCCTCGCCCCGCGTGTGTCGCTGCACCGGCAAGGATTCTCCCCCGGTCCCAAAGGAGGAAGAAGCCGCGGGCGGCGCGAAAAAAACGGTCATTATTGCAAGCAACCGCACGCACAGCCACCGGCCCCTCAGCGGACGGTAGACAGCCACGGACGATAATCCACAAAAAGAAAGGCTAGGCGCGCGCGCACGCAAGGCGCGGATGGTATAAATTTTTTTTTTTTTTTTTTTTTAAGAGAAAGAGAGAGAGAACCGCAGCAACGCTGAAACATAATCCAGGTTGCACCAGCCTCGGCGCGACTCGTACCTCCCGAGAGAGGCTCAGCCATGCGAGGCGGCGCGGAGAGGAAGAGAGAGGGAGAGGAACGCCACGCGAATCAGATTACATCTTGCGCTCTTTCTTTCTCTCCCTCGCTTATCTTCATTCCGGCGTCGCCGGCGGGGCGCGCAGGTATCCGCGCGGCTCACGCCTCATTTCGCATCGACGCACTCGAGCGGCGATTTTTCTCAACTCGAGCGTGATCGGGCCCAACGGGTGGGGGTTGCCTTCCCCCGTGGGCCTCTCCTTTTTCGGGGGCTCGCCGCGGGACCACCCGTCCGCCTCGCTCTGTCGATCGACTTTTTTCGGGGCTGCGATCGTGTCCTCTTCACGATACGATGCTCTCGTATCGATTGGACGGCGGTTCGCCCTCGCCTCCAGCTACTTTATCGTTTTACCCAAATTTTCTGTACCGTTTGCTTCGGCTGGTTGCGGAGGAGGTCGCTTTTTTAACTCTCCTGTGCAGTCGCTCTGGTGTGCGATTAAAAAGAAGGCGGAGTCGAGTTTCATTTACTCACGGTGTTGTATGCCGCAGGATGACATCTTCACTGAAGTTCAGGCGTCAAGTTTTATCTTTCGTAGAATGTCTATTGCAAAAATTGAAAAAAATGTTTGAGCATGAGAATGTGACTGGTGAAAGTTTTTAAGATTAAAGTGTTAAACCGTCGCAGAAGTTCGTTTATAAAAATATTTATTTTTATATTATTTTGTAGAGAATGAAATGATTGCTTGCAAGAGCGCTGATGTTTCTGTTTATCAATATTTAGAATAATTTATCAACTGTTTTCAGATGACGCGTACGCTTTAAGTGAACTTAAAAATAAGAGAAATTAATTGATAAATAACCTAAGAATTTAAAACTATTCATTATCCGCGGAACTCGTTTGTAGAAAAATTGGTGCTTGTCCGCCCTGAGCCACTTGGATTAATTGTGATTGCGCTTGAATTGGTGCAGTTTGAATTATTATAGGTTGATTGCTTCCTCCTTGCACCTGCATTCGAATCATTTGCAGTTGCTGTGGTGTTAATTGAATCTAAAACATTAATGTTTCACAAATAATATCAATCCATTCTTTTATTAATTGAAGTATTGAATTTTGTAACTTTACTAACAGGGATTTGTTGTATTTCGCCACTGGGTGTAACAATTTGTTGCACTATTTGTATTCCTCCAGCTGCTTGTGCTGCAGTTGCTTGAGGTTGTTGTATTTGTATGACTTGTTGTCCAGCTGATTGCTGAGGACTTTGTACTGTAAGTGTTTGAGTGGGACTAGTATTGGTATCCTAAAAATTCCATAAATATTAACAATTAAAAATTGTGAATGAAAAACCTTCATATAAATACATATTTTTCAGTATTTACTTGGTCCACTGGACTCCCCATGCTAATTGTTTGAATTTGACCCGTAGCAGGTTGCACAATTTGAATAGGTTGTGCTGTTGCACCATTATTTTGCACAGCTTGATTAGCAGATGCTTGCTGCTGGGCTAGTTGAAAGTAATAATGGACCTGATCAGAATTCATAGATGTTCGAACCGAATTATCTGACTGAGCTTTGCTCTGTTTTAATTCGTCTCTTGGCACAATGTCTATAAGAAAGTCAAACTGATCGTATTTAGTAATTGCCATTGCAATATCGTTCCTTTGAAGTGTCCGCCTTTTATTGTCTTCTGTGTGAACCCATGCTCTAAGTGTTAATTCGTGTATAAAAATTTCCGCCGCTTTGGAAAACAACATTGGAGCTTCTGCACTTATCATTTTAACGTCTCCGTCCAGTTTCATAATTTTCTTTATCCTTGCCAATGGTAAGGATTGTGTTTTTAAATCCATCTACAAAAACATTCCTTTTTAAAAAAACTACTAGATATAATACCAATGGATAAACTATTACTTACTGTGGTAATTTTTTTAATTTCCTCTGTGACTTTTGGCCAAAATTGTGCCAAAGCTTGTTGAGCCTCTGAGCTTCCAGGCGAAGCAATTTGTAAGTCTCCATTTGAATCTCCTTCTACCTCGCTGTCTTGACTGCTGAAATAGTAATGATAATTTGATTTCTGTTGACAATCTTTACTTTAAAAAACATAAATGATACACACGATTTAACAAAGAATTCCATAATGCAACTTAAACGCCACGTGGAACAAAACTAAAATCTGTAAAAATCATTCAAGTTTTCTAAAAAAATTGTTTAAAAAGAAATAATAACATAAAGCAACATAACCTAAACACATAAATGACAAGTGTCTACACTTACGCATTTACAAAAAAAACCGACATATTGTTATATGTACAAGTATTTTAAGGCCACTATATTTACAATAACTTAATCATCTACTCATTTTTAATGCACTATCGATATTATTAATACAAAAAAACACTTAATTTTATAAAAAATTAAGAAATAAACTTTTTATCTGCCTCCGTTAATTCCGCAGAATGTAGAATTTTTAATGCGTTAGTTCTACGACGCACCTGCAGATGTCAGAATTAGCGATCTGTCGATAAAGCAGATTATAAAATTATTTGTCGCGCGCAATTTAAATTCTAAAAAAAATAGCTGAATTATTTTTACTGAAAAAGTGTAAATTACTTTTTTAAATAACAAAGACTAGAAATAAGTATTTTAAAAGTTTCGTCTTTATTAAAAGTGAAAAAGTAAAATGTTAACAGAGTCTGTACAACTTAAATTAGAAAAGTAAGTGAGAGAAAATCGTTGCATTAATTTCTTGCTGATTTGTAATTACTGATTTTCGTGAAAATGTGTTGTAAAACCTCCTTAGCAGTGAGATTCTCAAAATTGTTAATTCGCATTATAGCACCAAATTCGCGAATGTAAAAGTCCAGCTCCTTTTCGCTCGTCGAATCCGTTTCGGCCATGTATTTGTTTGTCAATTGCGAGAGCTTCAGGAAATTCGAGCTGAAAGCTTCGTCCAAGTCGTACAGTTCCAACGCTGGTGGTGGAAGTTCTTGAAACGTTGGTGGAAAAACCTTAAAAAATAAGATACCAAATGTTACTTTACAAACAAATTAAAAAAAAATAGTAATCAAATTTTATTTGAATGCCCTGGTGGAAATAATTTTTGTTCAAAAGTGTTTAAAAATGTATATTTCGTCACACATTATAAGAAAATATAAATAAAAATAAATATTTTATAAAAATGTGAAAATTGTATGACCTTATAACAAAAGTAAATGAAATTAAACAGATTTACACTGAAAAAAAGCTTCTTGTTACTAAATAAATTTTACTTGTTTTAATAAATTTCAGTTGATTCAAGTAAATGTTACTTTAATTCAAGCAAATGTTACTTGAATCAAGTAAGATTTCTTTAGTAACAATATTTTTTTTTCAGTGTAAATTTTGTAAAATATGTTTAAATACTTTTGAACATTTTTTGCAGATTAAAATAAATATTTCCATCAGAAAAATCATTGAATTTAAAAGAGCAACGTCAATAGAATGTATATATATCGATGACGGGAGTATAATCCGCGTCTTACCGAGGCTTGGGTTGGCGGTAAGGGAGTTTCGAAGTTCGGAGCAATCAAACTTAGGGGCTCGTGCTTCACGTCCAGGTCGTCGTAAGCTTGCAGACTCGCAGGCACCAAGTCCAGGTTTATGGAATACAAGTCGTGCTTGAAAAGTTTTGTGTACTCCCGCGGCATGTCGACGCTGTCCAAGTCCTGCGTACAAACTTTCGGCTTCTCGGCTTGCTGTGTAATATCGGGCACGAAGCTGTACTCCCAATACTGAAAAATAGAAATAAGCAAATAATGCAGCACATTTTTTTAAATTATTTTCTTTTACGACTATTTTAATATATAGACTCACGTCCGCGTCGTCTCCGTGCATCTCGGAGGTTTCGACCGGCTCGGACTCGAAGAATGCGAAAATCATTTCTCTCAGCGCGTCGTTTTTCTCTTTGTCTATGTAGGAATCGGTAAATATCTTGGACGAACCTAAAACTACGAGCTTTCCGGAAGTCGTTTTCGAAGAGTAATAAGCACAAATCGGTCGATTTGTCGGTACTGTAATCTTGCCGCATGACACTGCGACTATTGACGGCTTTACAACATTAAGGGTCGCCCCGTAGGGGTATAAAAATTTTAATCTGAAAGTAAAAAATTTATATTTTACTTTTTAAAAAATTAAATTCATTTCAACCCTTTAACAACAATTTCAACATTTTACTTTTCATTAATCTTATTTAAGATTTTTTAAATATTTAAATTTCGTATTGGATTTAATTTTAATTCAAATTTTAGACTTCGGTGCAAAAAAGGATATAAGTATATTACTTACTCTTTATCTTCTCGATTTTTCGAAAATAAAGACTTATTAGACAAGCCTTTAACGACTGTACATTCTTTGGGGTGCAACATTTGGTGATAGTTCATCCTGACAACGCAATCTGAAATTTGCCTATGAATTATTAAAAAAGTTTTTATAGCACCATTATTTTAATAATTCGATCTTTTTACCATTATTGATCATGATGCCGAACTCTTCCAATAAAAAATTAATATTTGTGTTGAATTTTTTTTCGCCACCCTCTCCGAGCATGACTAAGGCGTTTCCTCCGGAATTGATAAACGTTCGTATCGAGTTCATTTCCAGCTCTGTGAACTTGTTCGTCGGCCCTGCCAGCATCAAAATCTTGCCAGTCGCGAGAAACTCCTGAGTTATCACCTCCGTGTTTCTGCAATCATTTTATCATCCGCCAATTTGAAAAAATAAACACTCAACGAACCACCTTTGTCGACGATTCGACGTCGGTCTCGGCGCACTCACTCGATAAATTTCCATTTTGGCTTTAATTTGCGCTGGAACGCCTTGTACTCCTCGTTCAGCTTCTTTTCGTTTTTCGAAATGTCGAAGATCACGGTGTTCGAGCTGTCGCTGCCGACAGGTAACGAGTTCATTGTCATCGCCGCCGCACTCCTTTGTTTCAAGGAAAATCTAAGCCTTTATTCGGACTCATTTCGCCGTTTGGAAAAAGTTCCGATGCATAGGAAAATGAATTTAGGTTCGTTGCCAGCGGCAACCGGTTCATATCAAAGGACACCACCCCGTTGGCCGCCGGACTGCCAATCGGCCGTCACCGCAAGCACTGGTCAGTTTTTATTGTTCTCCCGAACGCGCAGTAATAATATTATGGCGATCGAACATTTGGCAATGTCAAAAGTAAAAGTGTAAGTGTGACGAATGAAGTTCCGTGTGCTGCGAGCAACTACTTGAAATCAGTGCAAATATGTGCACCGCGGAGTTACCTACTGTTCTGAAGAATATTTACGATTTGAGAGAACAGAAGGAAGACAAAACTTGAAGGTATTGAATAAAGCTTATTTTCCACTAGCTCATTTCGCAATCTTTAGGTAAGTGTTTTTTAAAAAACATTAGAATAACGTGTAGTTTAAGAAAGTATGTTAAATTTATATTTTAATAAGACTTTACCATTGTTTAATACAATTAATTTGAAAACTTCTAAAATTGATGTATTATTTTTAGGTGGTAGAAGCAGCATAATGTAGAACCAAAAAATGTTACTTTGGGAACGCACGATAGTCGCAATGCAATTCGGCTGCTAGAAATTCCAAGATGGCCGCTCCTTTCTACCCATATGGCGAGAGCAGCGGACGTGTTTACACTGCTGTAAATGCCTACTAGTTGACACTTCGAGCTGCAGTGCTGCACTAGCCATGGCGTTGCACAGTGACAACGAGATAAAGAGGCTGCTCTCCAGCCCCGTGAGGGTTGCCCCGGAGGAGGGCACCATGGCACCGCCGCTCACGGTAAGTTCGGCTCGTCGTCGTCTTCGAGGTTACTTTCTATCGGCGTCCTCGCATCTTTTGCACCGGTGACCCGAGTTACTTTTGTTTCCCAGACAAATGTGCCGAGACCGAGCACGTCCCAGGCGAATCCGCAGGCTTCGATGACGCCTATGGTCCCGGCGAGCGGCGGTAAGGAGCTGGTGGAGCCCACATTACAGTAAGTCATCGACCGACCGACCTGCCATGATGCAAGGCACGCGTGCCGTAGGCGATCGGATTGCATCAGCTGTTTCGTATATACAAACGGATTGGATTACTCTGTGTTTGTTGTGATTCTGACAGGAACGTTGTGTCGACCGTGAATTTAAGCACCGAATTGAGACTGACTTACATCAATACAAGAACCAGGAACTCGGAGTACAACCCCGCCAGGTTCACTGGTTTGATCATGAGAATACGGAATCCTAGAGCGACAGCCCTGATATTTCGCTCCGGGAAGCTGGTTTGCACTGGGGCCAGGTGTGAAGAAGACTCTTTTCTAGCCGCTAAGAAATTTGCTAGAATAATTCAAAAAATTGGTTTTCCAGTAAGTAGCGCTACTTTCACTTTCTTATAAATTATTTTTATTTTGTAAATCATTAACGATTGCAATATTTTGCAGGTAAAATTCACAGACTTTAAAATTCAAAATATTGTGGCCACTGCTGACTTGAAATTTCCAATCAAACTGGAAAACTTGAATCATATGCACGGACAATTTTCTAGTTATGAACCTGAACTTTATCCAGGTTTAATTTACAGAATGGTCTTACCGCGAGTAGTATTACTTATTTTTGTAAACGGCAAAGTTGTTTTAACAGGTAATATAGCTGCAATATTAAAAATGAATTTTTATTGACGATTAACTGTTTACAAATTGTATTAAATTAAATTTATGAAATTTCAGGAGCAAAGAATCGACAAGAACTGAAAGACGCATTAACAAATATATATCCTATTTTAAAAAGTTTTAGAAAACAATAGTATTTCCAAAACTGTCACAATTTAGATGTAATGATATATTTTGTATGCGCAAATTATTTAATTGAGTAATTTATATGCTTTTGTACATAAGGAATTTTTTAATTGATGTGATTGAATAAATAATTTTGTTAATAGAAAAACAAGTTTATTTCACTTAAAAATATATACTTTTAAACATATTTCATAATACATATTTCTTTCTCTACAGTTTATAAAAATAAAATTTAATTAGCAAACGCAATGTATACTTTGATGGTTGAAAATCAATATTGAATCACATTGCTATGTACGATAACATGATAAATTGGAAAAATGAAATTTTTTGAGTATTTGGACATATATTTCTTAGACATAAAAGTACCAAGTTTCTGCACATTTTATCATTCACATTGTATATATAGTAAAACTGATTTGAGTTCTACTCTTAAAAAATTTTTAAGAAAATTTGAAGATGGCATACATTAACAATGTGTTCAGTCAGCTAAGATTTTCAGTTAAATAAGAAATTGAGTATCGCAGTTAACAGATTGCATGACCAAACAGCTGTGAGAAGAAAAACTGCATTTGATGAGATGTTAGCTGTTACAGATCTATGTAACTTCAGTATATTTAATTATTCAAGAAAAAAAAATTGATTTATTACTTAAAACTTTAAAAGTAACTGAAGGCAGTGTTCCAATGCGGTCACTGTTTTATAATTTTGTAAAGGACTTTACCTTAAATATAAAGAAAATATGTAAGTAAATTTATATATATATATCTTAAATATATTAACAATTATAAATTCTCTTTTTAATCCATTGGTCCAGTTATTGGAAAAACATAGAGGTACTGGATTTTTTCAAAATACTGAGGAACTCTTAGATAATTAATATTTATCTTTTCGTATCTTACATTTGCCGCACTTTGCCTGTCATAAATTTTATTAATAAGAATATTTTTATTTCGATATATTAAACTTTTTTAGTTTTTGAAGATAAAGATATATTTGTCGCAGTAAATTAGAAAGAACCGACGTTGATACCCTTCTTTGCAGCAATAGGTAGTTTCTCACCTCGGAAGAACGGATTCTCTTCCTGAAATTGTAATAAATCGGTAAAAAACAAATCTTTTTTACTTATACTGTAATCACATATAATAAATGTTACTTTACCTGGAATCGTTCGACAATTTGGTCAAAATCAGCATTTGTAATCGACATACCAGGTACAACACTGTTATCGGAATCGGATACATTCGGACAGCCCAACATGTGCTCTGTATCGCACATGCAGTCTTGAGCGCTTTGATAATCACGACTGAATGCCGCGGTGTTTTCGAAGTTCACAATGCAATGATTTGCGCCTATTAAAAAAGAATCTTAATTAAAATGAAGTTTATACCCACATTATTAAAAGCTATTAGGTTTTATTATGAAAGAATGAAATGTAATGAATTTTACCAAAAGTTATTGTATTATTATACAATGATCGTAAGAGATGTATTACAATTACTACATTTGTTATTGTACGATTGTAATTTCTTATTAGAGTTCATTTGGGAGAATCCAGGGGTAATAATTTTGTACATAATTTTCTCCTAGTTTCTTTTTAATCTAAAGTCTAGATCTTTGCCTTTCATTAACAATTACTTTGGACTGAATTAACATACAATATTTGTTATATATACTATAACAATATTTGTTATCGATACTATTGCTTTAAATTATAGCTATTCTCTTCAATTTTTCATGCGGTAATATCCGCAATTAAAAATGCATTACGCCATGGCGTTTTGGAAATTTATAGCGGTGCTCTTCTTTTTGGGAAACTGATGTAAATGATCAATATTGTACTTTCTAGTTCAAAAACTATTGAGCGTAACAGCTGTTTAATTGAGACTTTGGCTTTTTTAAGTAAGTGTGAACGAACTATCTAAAGTTGAATTAGTGAAAAACAACTACAATTATTGAATGAAATTTACTACTTTCAGTGGAATTTCACTAAAAATTAGGGAAACCAGCTAATTCACTCACTAATGACTGATTAGGTGAAGCAATTTCTACTAGTTTTACTTATAGTTTGTCTCTAATTTAACTTCGGAGGAACAATACCTCCCCTATTTCGAATACGAGAAGTATGATAAAAAAATTGGCCCCTGGCAGAAATCCAAATTCGTGAACGGCAAATCGGCAAATGGCATATTATTATACTAACCGGTGTATCCGACGGGGCAAGGGTTGGGCGGGGTGCAGTAGGCGGGCAGCTGGTTCTGCTCCTTCTCGTCCTTGGCGGGCTTGGCGGCCGCGCCGGGCTTGACTCGGTGGCGGTCGTTCGTCTTGTAGTTGTTGAGCTGCTGGTGGCTCCACAGGGTGCTGTGCTGCAGGTACTCCTGGTCGCGTATGCTCGCCTTCGGGTTGACGGCCTCCAGGCCCTCGTAGTAGTTCGGCATGTCCAGGGGTATCTCCTTGTCGGAGAGGCCCCGCATCACCTGCCCGGCCTCCCCGCTGTCCAGGTACGACTCGGCGGCTCCCTCTACGAGGTCGCTGCCCATGCGCTGCAGCAACTGGCGCAACAGCATGTCGCTCATGAACTGGTCCGCCTGTTAGAATAAATATTTGTTCGATTAGCAGAGGTAATTACAATTGTTTAATCAACTTTTACGTCAATGAAGTAAGCTGATAATACTCTATACTTATATATCTTTTTATACTGTAAACAACATGTATAATTAACAATATTTAAGTGTTAAAAAAATAAAATGATATTCTGATAAAAAATAAACTTTTATTTTGATTGTCATTGTTTGCTGAAACGTCATTTTTTAATTACGAACTACTTGTTTGTGTTTAAAACGTCAGTAGATGTAAGCTAGTATATTTAATTTAAATCAAAGTTTTTTTTAAATTGTTTAATATACTGCACAGATGTAAATAAAGAAACATTTTAAAGACAAAATTAATTACAGGTAATTAGCAATAAAAAAATCAACAGATACTTATTGCGTATACCTGTTGCTGGTACCATTTCACTCTATAAATATCAGAAGTATTTCACAGTTACGTAATTCCCAAAAATCAATTTATGTTATACACTTTTTAGTACCGTAAAATAAACAAATTTAATCAGCAAACAGAAGTTTCATTAAAGAATAATCAAAAATAGATTTTATCGATAAAAAAATATTTACCTTCATATCTTCCTCCAGACTGTATAACGAAGCTTGCGCACTAACGACAGCTCCAAAGAGAAGGACGAACTTGTACATCTTGGTGATTTCTAAAATACTGCAAAATACTAAACACAAAAATATAAATAATCACATGAACTAAGCACAGCCTTAGACAAAATTCAATGAAGTCTAAAGATAATTTAATCATAGGTACATGTATATACATACACTGTTACATTTAATTTATGTAAAAGCAATAATTGTGTACTAATTAGTAACGTGGACCAAGATTACGTTTTTTAAAATTAAATAAAACGTTAAAAAAATGAATAGACTGCATTAGTAAAAATGTGAATGCAAATTAAAATTAAAACTAAAAAGCATCACTCTTACACACATCCAATAAATTAAGCGTTATGTGGGACGCCACAATAAGAAATAAATAGCGTAAAAAACACAAGAGCGCACATTAAAACAAAAAGTTTTTAACGTTTAATGTAATTTCATATCCAGATGCACAAATGTTCAACGTCGTACACAATCCATTTCGTCAGAGGCGAAAATGTCGTCCCCACCCCATGCGCCTCCTCTGACTCATAATATCTCTACGATTCACTCAATCGCTTCCTCGCCATCGACCCACCCCCCGGCTTCTCCCATACCACATCCGCGCGAACAAACAAACAAACGAGTACAAACATTGAAATCCACACCTTGAAGTTTAAAATCCTCGGCGGAGCGGCGAGCCACGCAGATGGAGACGGCTGGTGGGTCGCGCGACGAGTCACAGGTGCTACGCTCCGCGGAATCCGCCTATGCGCGTGGACGTCGCTCCATCCTCGCAGCCGCGCGCGCGCGCGTCAGTATTGATCGCCGGCGCGGGTGTACCCAATGCGCGCGCCCCCGTCCTTCCTCGCGAATGTCGCCCGGCTTGGCAGGTGGAGCTGCTTCCGGCATCCACGGGAGATTCCCCTTGGGGTTGCTGCTTCCGATGTCACCTTTCAGGGTCACGACGTGATGCGCGACGATCAGCCTTCGGCGACGCTGGCGATTGATAAAATTCGACGCTGAGTTTGGTGCTTTGTGAATGGCTGAGGGGCGCGTCTGACGTCATTAGGGTTCGATTGGAGTTAAGATTGGGATGGGGTGGCTTCGCATATTGCTTTCTTCGACGGAGGATCTGCCGCCCCTTTCTTTGTATCGGTGTTGCGTATTTTAATTATTAGGGGAGTATTAGATCAGCTATACTGATCGCGAATTTCATAATAATGAAAGAAGACAAAGTTTTAGACCCTGAAGTTTAATATTTTTGAAGTTAGCGGGTATAATATTTTATAATTTCGAGCCACATTATAAATCGTCGCTTCCTACGAAGACTAACACATCTTGCACCTTAGCCGCGAACACTAGCACATCACGAAACTTTGCTGCGAAGACTAGTACATTTCGCACTTTTGCCGCGAAGACTAACACATCTCGCACTTTTGCCGCGAAGACTAACACATCTCGCAACTTTGCTGCAAAGACTAGTACATTT